>VXAV01008244.1:264405-295788 GCA_013399715.1 Alectura lathami
GGGCTCCGGGCGGCCCCGTCCCGCCGGGGTTTCTGCTCGGGGGAAGGGAGGAAATCGGCTGGCGCGGCCGCCGCCGTTCGGTGCCGGAGGAGCCTCGCCGGGCTGTCCCCCGCGCGGTGTGACCGTTCCTGGCGCTGCTGCTTTATTCCGTGCCGGCGGGACGAGCGCCTGCCTTGCACGGCTGGGGGCTGGGGGGGAGCGTGCTTG
Organism: Alectura lathami; assembly: GCA_013399715.1. NCBI lineage: Eukaryota > Metazoa > Chordata > Aves > Galliformes > Megapodiidae > Alectura > Alectura lathami. The sequence continues at coordinate 264,613 of VXAV01008244.1, forward strand.
GAGTGCGTCGGTTAAGGTAAAGCGGTGCGAGCGAGGGCTTTGTGCTCGCTGCCCGGGTCAGGGCAGCACGTTGGCGGAGCGGTGCTGGGGGCTGGCTGCTGCCCCTGCGGCTCTGCACGCTTTGCATCCCACCTGCCCGAGGCGTTCGAGAAGAACCTGTTGGGCTGTTACCGTTTCAGTTAATGCTTTTCACGTCAGTTCAAGAATTGTCAGAGCTGGCAGATGTTCGGTACTCAAACTGGGTAGCTTCTGGCAGTTGCCTGCAGTCACCAGGCAGCAAGCAGCCTACCTCTGGATGACATAAATGCTGATAACATCCATAAGAGAAAACAGCCTATTAATAGGTTGGCATTCTCACTGATAGGGTGAGGCAGGAACACGAGGCACCCTGATAAGAAACCAAGATTGGTCTAGATACAAGTGACTACTAGCCAGCAAGATGTGACTCATGTTTAAAGAGACACGCTCTGCTCTTAACGCTCCCCCCTCACTTCTTAGGGCAGCGGTGGAGCACCGACTGGGAGCGTGGCTGTACAGTGGTGTGGGTGCTCTTACATTTGGGGGTGGTTTCCTGTCCTGCTGTCTTGGGGTAGGGCTGAGGACAGCTCAGAGCCAATTGCTGCTCCAAGGCTGCATGTGACCAACAGATAACAAGTGCTATGTGACAGTTCCGTGCTGCCAACAGGTTTTAGAGCTGTTTGCTCACAGTGCATGCAGGTTTGATAGATGGCTCCAACTCCTCTGGGTACAGTCTCCTCAAGTTACCTGAGGTTTGTGGCATCTCTGTGATCGATAATCTAACTGGCTCTTAAGATATCTTGAGATGTCTTTCAGTTATCACAACACTCAGTTTTGTTATCTTCTCTTTTTAGCAAAGAATTGAAATCCATAAGCTTCGCCAAGGTGACAATTTGATTCTGGGATTCAGCATTGGAGGTGGCATTGATCAGGACCCTACTCAAAATCCTTTCTCTGAAGATAAGACTGACAAGGTCAGAGGCTCCGTTTCCTGCAGCAAACAGGCTGAGCATATCCAACTCACTCAGCAAGCTCTGCTGCAGTGTACCTGTATTCTGTCCTCTCACACAGCTGACAGAAGTTACTTTGTTGGTATCCTTTGCAGACTGAGCTCATGTTTAAGTTAGCTTTCTTCAACTTTTCTATCCTCCAATGCTGCACAGACCTGGTTTTAACCAGAATGCTGTAATATACTGCAAAGTGTCTTTGCACTGTGAGTAGAATGGCCCTTCTGTAAGGTCTGCTCAGAGTAAGTGAACACTTGATTTTGTTTTTCCCCCAGGGTATTTATGTGACAAGGGTGACAGAAGGAGGCCCAGCAGAAGTTGCAGGACTTCAGATTGGAGACAAGATCATGCAGGTAAGCAGAAAGATGAGTGCCATGGGCATGCTACAGCCAGATTTCTGCTGGAGGAAGTACTGTGTTCTGCATACTTTCCGTGGTAGTTTGTAGGGCGTACAGAAACAGGTGTGGTATAAGAACTATGTACTAGATGTGCTATAGAACAGTTAGTTGTAGGACACCTGTGCATCCCCCTGCCTCAACTTGTTTCCATAGGCTAGATTTTCAGAAGAGCTGCTAGGTGTAGGCCATCTACAGCAGCCCACCAGAAATGGGGCAGCTGATAGCCCCTTTGCCTACTGAAGACTTTTGTTGTTTTCCTAGGTGAATGGCTGGGATATGACAATGGTGACCCACGACCAGGCTAGAAAGAGGTTGACAAAAAGAAACGAAGAAGTGGTGCGGCTGCTGGTGACCAGGCAATCCCTGCAGAAGGCTGTGCAGCAATCCATGATGTCCTAATCAGTGATCAGGCTGGGGAAGGGCTGGGGAGGGAGATGCATAGACTGGATATCAATCAAGGAAGGAAATGCTGAAGCTGAACAGGTTGTCTGGAAGAAGTACATGTTCCTAACTGTGGTAAACACTACTTCCGCTTTCTCTGGTGTAAATGACAGTAGTTAAACTTTAGTCCCCTCAGAGTGCTTCTATCAAGCCTTCCCTGCAGGTACATGGGAAGACCTTATAACAGTCATGGCTTTCGGGAGGACAGGACAAACCCTAGCTAAGGGAACAAATGGAGAAGCGTTAATTTTGACAGGACTCTCCTGTAGCACAAAGGCTTCCTATTTCAATAGGAATTCAATAGGAATTTGGCTTCTGCCAAAGATGAGAGGGTTTGCTGTGCTTAAGCTTTTGTAAGTGAGCTGTCCTGTCCTCCCATGCTATCAAATTAAAATGCCAGGGCTAAGAGTTGCACACGGCTGTGGGGAGGAGCACTGTACTAATCTCACATTGTGTGCTGGCTAGACAGAGTATGCTGAAGGTTTTGGGGCATTACGGCTTACTGCAAAAACTTTCTTTACTGAGCAACCTCTTCAACTGAGTAACAGTTATTTAATATCTGTTAGATTTAATGCACTTCAGGTATTTAAGTTCAGAAACACTATAGTTCAGCTTCAGCATTAGAAAGCTTAATTCTCCTTGTTCCTAAGTAATTTGTGACATCAAATAAATCAAGTTTAAATGAAAACAGTATGGACCATGATGAGCAAGTTAAGAAAATGCTGTTGTTGAACTTACCAAAAAGCTGCTTGTATCCATAGCCTTCAGTTCATCGCTTCTATCAGAGTTGAAGTGGGAGGGGTGGATTTTGGTCTGTCTTCTAGAAGGCTGTTCAAATCACTGAGTTATTGATTGAAGAGATGAATATGCCAATAACTTATCAAAGTGCCTCTTGACCAAATTTAAATTTCTGGTAAGCTTCTAAGTTGAAAATAAACATGCTACAGCATTTAAGATTCTTGCTGCACCAGTAAGTTAATTACCTGGCATACTAGTGGCCTGTTAACTTCCTAGCGTTACAATTATCCCCAAACTGGAGTTTTTAAGCCACCTCGTGATTCATACATATCTATACTTTGTTAAGCAATCTTCAGGTAAGCTTGTAAATAGAACATGAGGTGGCACTCTAACTTATTCAGTACATTACTGCTGTGCCATATGTATGCTGTATTACTGGACCTCAGACTGTTCTGTACACATAAGCAGATGCCTATGTACCATTTTTATATCTATTAAATTACTCCAATACTGCTTTTGAATTTTATAACTTAAGAATTCAGTGGTAAATTTTAAGGCTTTCAAGCTGAAGTTATTTTTGTTACTGTAAAGATGCTCCTATTTGTACTGCTATTTCACTTGATTTTACACACAATAAAACAGAGTTTGATTACCTGAGCTGTTTCTCCTTACATTTAGTAATGCCATGTCACTCAAATGCCTCCAGCTGAGATATCTTTTCTGCCTCAAAGTGGATTTTTTTTGGACCACATCACTACAATGCAGTCCAGGGTTAGCAAGATGCAATTTCACTGTTGGATTCTTGTAGGGAGATCTCCAAACTCACATGGCCTCTAGCAGAGGGGAGGTAGAATTCTAGTTTTCCTTTGGCTGACACCTAGTAAATGATACAAGCATCTGAGTGTTCAGGTATTGTTCAAATTCAGGTGCATGGATTCCCTTCCAGTCAGTCTAAAAGGTGTAGTGCTTACCTTCCATTAACTCAGGACCTTGATCTCTGCCTGGAATATTTTGCATGTAGTCAAAAAAGTTGCACAGGAACAAAAGTGTGTGTTTAAGACCTTTAATTAGTGGGCTGTTAATTAATGTGACCCACTTTGAAACAACCCTTTTGACAGTCTGACCTTTATTATCCACAGTTTAGGGTTCAAGGCATGTCAGTGGAACCAAGCAAAGGTAAGTTAGTGCACTAGAAGTATTCAGACAGACATTTATCTGAGCACTTGTCTTAGCACCTTTGAAAGAGCTTTAAGTCAGCTAGGAATACAGTTTGATTATTCTCAGTGCTTTTTCTTCTTAGAGTTCAAGTTTTAACAGTATTTTTTGTCTTTTTGCCCCTAGCCACTTCATTACTCCTTCAGGCACCACTACTGTTGCCAGCTACCCTGAGTGGTATTCTGTTGTGCTTTGGTCTCTGAGGAGTCATCAGCAGAATTTGAATCCACAGACCTTCTTCAGTTATTAGTATCTTAAGTAGTTGCTTTAACATGATCTCAGATTTTTGGAAGAGGTACATAATCAAGAAATAGTTCTAGTCTCTTTCCTGTTGACAGCTGAAAAGAGCCACATGCTGCTTGGACAACTCAAGCTAAGCTGGCTTTGCAGCTTCAGCAGGCATGAGTCTCCCATCTGGAAGTAGAGGCTAGATAGCTTGATGTCCTTTAAGGCATCTGGCAATCAGCATTTGACAAGGCAGCTTGTATTCCATACCAGGGCAGATCAAAGTGTAAGCAGACATCAGAATCAGTATTTCTGATAACTGGTAGTAGGCATCTTGAAGTCCCTTGGCCAGGACAGGCAAGTTCAATTTAAAGTTTTTATCTTCAGACATTACTCACAAGGCTCATACCCCTGTCGTCTCCTATAAAGGCAGTAGTGCTGGACCATGAAAACAATGTCGAAGGCGATTGAGAAGACACCCAGGCCAAACTTGGTTGGATCTCCAAAGATTAATTTCCACTCATCTGTCAAACACAAGATTAGAGGGTTAAGACTAACTCAAGTTACTCTCATCTCAAGACTACAAGAGCATGCCATACATATTAGGGAAGTTTGTGTTTAGATACTTCAAGACTAGTATATAGCTGGTGCAAAGCTAGCAACTCTCCCTGTGATTTCTTCATAATAGCTGTAATTTTCTATCTTCCAGGAATACAAATGTTCTTTATTCTTAGTAAAAGGACAGCTGCTGTAGCATAAACGGTCTCCCAAGATAACCTATAGGTTTTTGTTTGCTTTGTAGCAAGATTCTCCCACCCTATTAAGAAATGCCCCCGCAGCTCAGTTCTAGCCTTACCATTGTTGTATGACTGCAGAAACATCTGCAGAAGGCTGAAGCTTCCACCAGTGAAATCTAGGAATACATTCCCAATGCTCCATCCCTCAGTGCTCTTCCGACGGAAATTCATGTATGCCTGAGCGTGTAACGAGAAGTTCAGTGTGTCAGGTACCTGTTTGCTCAGCACCTAGCCAAGACTAAGCAGAGCCCACACAGGACTCTGCTGTTTACTGTTGTATCATGTTAGTTAGTGGAAGTCTTGTTCCAGTTTTCAACTAAGGTAAAGATGCTCCTACTTCGCAAGAAAGCTCACAATTAAGACATCTCTGTTCACTAAGGCTTTTTAGAAGCTGGGCTGTTTCTTAGTGCCCTGGGCAATCCCAATCAAAACAGTGAGCGTTTCTGACATACGCAGAAGACTTAAATGTTAAACTATACAGAAGCTTTTCTCACTGAAACACCAACAAACATCATTACTGGTTTAGTCTAGCCAGACTTTCAAGAACACATACTTCTGACTTAGGGGTGACAGTAATGTGACAGAAAACCATAAAAGTTCAGGTTTACCTGTGGAAAATATTTTATCAACGTGACTGCTAGCTTAATATAAGAGAAGCAGAATAAGAACTGTAGCCATGTCATCTCCTCAGCTGCAGCAAGAAACAGTGTTGTAAATGTGAAAATCCATGCAAGTGCCAGGAGTCCAACAACAGTTTTGGATACTTTCTGATCTGCTCGCTGAAACAGAAATGCAGATGCACTCAGACTGACCCAGGTCCTATGTCCCCAGACACACTAAGATTTAGGATATGCTCAGTACTACACAAGGTTACAGTCCAAACCCATTGTTGTACCAGTTAGGCTCATACCACAAGCCAATTTTACGCAATCAGCTGTACGTTTGCAAAAGCTTATGTGCTACACTCGAAAACATTATTTCAGAACACTACTGTCCAGAAGAAAGTAGAAAAAAATTGTTGCTGCAGTATTTTTGAAGATTTACGATATCTATGATTCAGTGCCACATCCCTAACAACCTCCTGAGTTTAGTGTAATGACATCAAGAGTTCCTACGCATGCAAAAGATTGCTAAAGCCACTATGGTAAAGTCATGGTTATCTCCCAATTATTTACTAGAAAAGGCTATTGCACTCAGTGGCAATAAACGTGCTGTTACAGTTTTAGGTTTAGCATCACCAGAGGAAGCACCCCAAACCAGAAATAGTTACTGTGTAGAACAAACTATCTGTTCAGATCAGAGGTTTGACAATTTCCACCTGACTGTTAACAATCAGTCTCACCTGAGGAACTGTGAGAATTATAAATGGGCCTTTGCAGCTGTTTTAGGTGAGGCTGTGAAAACAAAACAGACTCACCCACCCACTTGAATTGCAGGGAGTCCCTAAGGTCCTCTCCTGGCTCAAAGAACACTTCAAAAGGTGAGAAAACAGAAAGCATATATGAATATTTGTACTGTGTAGGGCTGTAATCGCTGTGCTGGCTAGAGATTGCTTTGGGAACTTCATGAACTGGTTTGCCTTAGCTGATTTGAGTCTGTAAAAGAATTTACTTAAGCTCAGAACGTCCATGAGGCTGAAGTAGCAAAGCTTACTTAGAGCCCAAAAGGAGTGGACCGAGTGCGATGAGTCCAGCAGAGGGAGCTCTGCCAGAGCTACCGGGTCAGCCCAGCACCCAGGCCTACCTCGTAGATGCAGCACTGAATTATGATGAGGAGTGTCAGAGCTACTGCATGGAGACTGAAGAAAACATCATTGATAGCCACAGGGTTCACTCCACTGGGATAACTGAGTAAGAATTCCTCCTAAGTGAAAGAGAAACCAAAACAAGCTAAGTATCATAACTCCAGATATTGCTAGCTCCACCCCTTAAAAATACTAAAGAAAATCATGATCACCTTAATTAAGGGAATCCAGAAGAGTCCAACATTAAACACACTGTATGCTATGAAGCCAGTAAGGTTTAATGCAATAAAGTCAAAGCTCAGTCCAACAACACTAGAGAAGGAGAAAAATATAATTAAACTTCAGGGATGACTTATTACTAGAATGTGCTGATTGAATGGCAATTTTTGCTGCAAGCCAAAGCTGCAGGTGGTGTGACAACATGATGCTGAGTTCACTGGGTAGCAAGGTGAAATATCCCTCACATGCCATGCGCTGGCACTCACAACTGCTCTCACTGCCAAGTTTGTTACTGCTGTTTAACTTCACCCCCTCGTGAGCTCAGTTAGCCTGATAAAACCATGCCAGCCTAAATCCATAGAAGCAGTGGTGCATTTTTGCTCAAGCGAATGCTTCAGTTTTCTTATGATAATCTTTCTACTTGCAGTCATTTTGTTTAAGGGGAGCTAGTCTAACGATAACGTTACAAGGAGCTGCCTGATAAATGGCTCACAAGGTAATAAACTTTGAAGGTGTCAGCACATTTGGCTTGGCCAGATGACATACAACATGACACCAAAGGGAATGTGGAAAGCCTCCTTTATCAGGAATTAATACTGGACGCCAAACTTTAGCACTGTGTCTGTAGGATGCCCTTAGTTTCCTCTGACTTGCATGTGTAAAAGCTCACCGGGGCCGCGTTTATTCAGGCCCAATCTTTGCTCTGCTTTTCTTCCTGCTGCAGTCTTTCCAAGATTGATATAACTGAAGCTAGGAACATGATTTTCAGAAGTGCTTAAAGAACTTGCAAATACACCTTAGTTTTCCTTACCTTTTTCGTCGCCAGTTCTCAAACAGTTGAGGATAGAAGGAGATAGACCAAGCAAGGAAATAGATCCATCCAATCACCTCGTCAGCATATTCCACTATGATGCTATGAATCACTTGAAATTGAATCCTAAGGCTGAAGATCAATGCAAACAGAGTTGGTTAAATTTACTTGCTCATACTTTTTTTCAGGACTTTTTTTCCTTGTTTTCCTTCGAGAGGGGAAAAAACTGAGTTCAGGCATTGAAATAAGACAACAAGTATTCAAAGCTGTTTTCAGTTGAGTTCCCCCCCCACACCTTCTTTAGCATTTCTGTTATGTTTAGGATATCTCCCACTCCTACTCTCAACCTATCCTTTCTTTCCTCTTCCACTCTTTCCATTCTGTTAACAGAAATCTTCGAAAGGTCATCTTATGCCTATGACTTCCATGGTCTTAGCAGAAGATCTGTTATGCAAGAGCAGTTTCACTTTTCATGCTCTGCCAGCAAAGCCACACAATCATGCCTGTCCTGTTGATCACTTCACAAATATGCTTTTGCTGCAGTCTTAGAAGCAGAAGTAGAATGAGGAAGTAATACAGGAGTATCCTGTCAATGAGTAGCATCAAGGCAACAAGGAAATACAATCCTGTTCTCTCCCTCTTGCTAGACTGTTTTCCTGCTAGAGAGGACTGGCATCTGTGAACAAAGGGCTCCCCTAATGAGGGAGCAGAACACCTGCATCTCCAGACAATAAGGCCAGCTGCACATGGCTATTGGCACTCCAGAACAAGCTCTGCACAGTAAGAATTGTTTCCCACTAGACACTGACAAACAAATGCTTCCTGGATCAGGACATGTAGTTTTGAGAAGGGTAATTAAAAGCAGATTAAGCAGCCACAAGAGCTCACAGTCACCTAGGCATAAGTCTAAAATATCAATACTACCACTCCTGCTTCCATACCTTACTTTTATCTGAGTACCTTGGGGACTGCTGCAGGGTCATTACATCTTAACTATAGGTGTTAATTATAGTTATATAACTTAATATTTATATAACCATATAACTTTAGTTATATATAACTACATAAAACTCATGTCTCATTAACTGTAGGGCGGGAATAATGACCCCAGATTCTATGATCAGTATGATAGAAAGTAAAACCAAAAAACCAGTTTCTCACCCTGTTAAGTTGGAATTTCTGGTATAAAGATAAACTGTTACTTGTCCAACATCATCTGCTTTCACTTGGAAGTCTGCATTAGTCTGACCTGCAGGCAACTGAATCTGCAAGGCAAAGTGGGGGGAAGAAAGAGGAGAATTGCACCATACCAGCAGGCTTCTGCATAAGGTCTGAAGTGTACTCTGTCACTTACTTCATCAGGCAGTTCAACAATGGTGCTGTGTTTTGATGAGTGCGTAATATTAAAAATTATCACCAGTGTCTCATTTAATGGAGTCCTGCAAAGATGGAAGAGTCAGGTTAGACTGGGGCCTGAGTTCACAAAAATTGCTTCAGGGCTGTGGGAGAGTATCTACTAACTCCTTACAGCTGCAACAAACATCATGAACAGCCTGTACGCAACAATACCTATGTAGTCCTCAGGGGAACACTCCTTTTCTGGGGAGGGACTGACAAAGCAAAAACCATAGCTAAACTAAGGTTCATCAGTTTCTGCTCTGGAGTAGTTGCATTTCTTTGATAGAAACAGTGAGTTCTGCTTGCTTGGTGAAATTTTGTGATCCTTCTAAGAAATGCAACTTCCTCTTGAGCTTTTTTTTTTTTTTAAAGAAATGGAGGAGCTCTAAGTTCACATACGGAAGACAGTTCAATCAGCTAATGCAAGGTAGACTGTATAAACCATCTTTTCCTGCTTGACCTTCTGTACAGATGGTATGGGATTTAGACAGAGACCAACTATATAAGGCCATTTCAGAGGCTGCTGCACTATCTTGGTCTAAACTGGCACTAAGTGACGTAAAGTTCTAGAAGCAGCCAGTCACACAGAGGAGGTTCTCTCTTCATGCACAGATAACCAAGTCTAAAGGGAAGCTTATGTACATAGCTAAGGTCTACCCTCTCGCTCCTCACAGTTTCAAAGGGAAAGCAAAGTTGCAATCATGATTTTACCTCAGAGATATTGTGACATTTGTTGAAGTTCCATTTTCTAACACAATCAGTTCAGGGACAGACAATACAATGACTCCATCTAGGGAAAAACAGAAGTTTGTCCATTTCCAGTTGCAGTACCAGATTAAAAAAAGTTTTTTAAAAAGCCAGCACACATGACAAACAGCAAAGAGAGTACTACTTATTTCAAGGAGACTAAACAACTTAAAAGGGGAACTAAATAACTGTCACATGAACGTGTTACTGGGAAGCAATTTAAATATTTGAAGTGCAGCAAAAGTTTACCCAAGAGAAAGCTATAGGATACTTCAAAACTCACCCTGTTTGTGACATGATCCTCATAACTTGGAAGTCATCATGCTTAAAAATTTAGTTTAAAATTATTGCTTGAGTGACAAATTCATCAGGTATCCAGATGTTCAAAGTAAGATATATTTGCAATTGTAATACTTCAAGGATCACAACTGTCTTGCTACAGTGGTCTGAAATACTGTTCTTATAGGGTATGCTTTGTAACAATGCGGCTGTAGCATCTACCTCATGTTCTGAGAGGCACATACTCCAACTGCCAAAACAATTGATACCAAAACCATAAACCAGTTATGTGCCAGCAATTTTGGAATCCAAGTCTCTTCTACTCATTTTATGTTTAAGAGACAAAAAATGACAGAAAAGAACAAGATATTTACAAACCAGAAATAGTGAGATAAACAGGTCAGTTCATTGCTGACTGTGCCACAGCCAGCATTTAACCTGCTTCAGCAGAAGAGTGCCTGCACTCACCTAGAGCTCCACCTGCAACATCGGAGCCTCAGCATGTGGCACAAAGTCAAAAGCAAGGCATGAAAGAAGAGCTGAGGGGGGGCATGGCACAGGTCTCCCCTGAGGGGTGTGATGGGGGATACCACAGACCCCCCTCACCTGCCTCTCACCACCCCAGGCCCAAGCAGGGAACACCAAACACTCACCACCACACCCCAGCAGCACAAAGAAGAGGTACAGTACAGGAGGAAACATGTATCTCGCCCTCATGGTGGAGAAACTGCGGAAAAAAGGCTCTGTTCAGGCCCCACAAACTTTGAGAGGACACCAGCCCACCCGTCGCTGTAAAACGGCTCCCCCACAGCCTCCAGCCCAATCCGGCTGAAGGACCCTCAGCAACCCCAAGAAGGCACTGCTCTTTCAGCCCCTGCCTGCCCGCACCCCCTTGACGATATCTCCCCCTCAGAACTTACCCTGCCGCTCAGCTGCCCCCTCTGAGGAATTCCACCACGTCTCCCCCCCCAACGCCCGGACTACAACTCTCAGCAGCCNCTGGGACTTGTAGTCCCCGCCACCTTTCCCTCAGGAGGCACGGTGCAGCAGAGCCATCCCGCGCTTTAGGGTGCACTAATACCGAGGAAACAGCGCTGAGGAAAGGACACCTACCTCCTCCCAACACCACAGCTCCGTCCCACGCAGCCCCGGCTCTTCCCTTTTCAGCTCCTCACGTGAGGCGGCCGCCTATCACCTCCCCGCCTGACACCCCGCCGCGCGAGTTGTCGCGGTGTGGCCGCGCACGGGCGCCATCTTGGGCGCGTCAGAGCAGATTGTGCGCTGGGCTGGCGCTGGCAAGTCTGTCAGGAAGGATTTCTGTGGGCTGAAGGGAGGACTTGCTGCTTGGGCTGTTTGTTGGAGTTTGGTTTAAAGCTGCATATGTCCCTGAGGGGGTGGGGGGTAAGTGATGGTTTGTCACGCTCCAGATGAGGGGTACCACCCAGGCGCTGCGAGGGTAGACATCTTCAGCCAGAGTCCAGAGGGCAGAGTCCGACCTGCTCTTTCAGCCCTGTTTGCCCACTCCAGTCCCTGTGTGCTCCTGAGGCAGTAGCCGTCATTGCCTGTGCCTTCTTGGGGCAGGTGCTCCCTCAGAGGCGAGAAGAAGCAATGCAAGGGCTGAACGCAGTGGGTGGTGAGCCAGGCACTGCATAGACTCCGCGTGGTAGGGAAGGTGAAGGCAATCCCCTCTGCTAGGAGCCATGGCAAGCAGTGAGGCAGCAGGCAGGCCTGCTCCTGCTTGTGTGTTGGGCATAGACCTGGGCACAACCTCTGTTAAGGCTGCCCTGGTGGTAGGAGCAGAGCGAGGGCACATGGTGGCAGAGAGCTGCTCCAGGGAAACGCAGGCACACACCAACAGCCTGGAAGCTGGACCACAGGTAAGGGGTGGCAGAAAGCGTGGCTGGCAATTTCAGGACAGTTGTCTTGCCTTGTAGCAGCTGCATTGCGTTGCTGTGCTATGTGGACTTTGGTGGCTTTCCTGGATTGTGTTTCTTTGTTCTGCTTGGTTGTTTTGTTTGTTTGTTTGTTTTGTTTGTTTTGTGTGTCTAGAATGATAGAGGTGATTGCTATGTGTGTCTGGGTGTCTGAAATCAGAGTTAAAATGCTATCTGTTTACTGTTCAGGAAAGCAAAGTAAAACTGTCTGTTTTAAGAAAGACACAGGTTAAAATAAGAATAGTACTACAGTCAGTGATTTTGTTAGATGAGTAGTAACTCTTCAGGAGCTCATTCCCTCTTTTCTTACCTCATTTCAAAGAGGAGGCAACTGCTGGGAACATTCCTTAAGTGGCACCACAGAGGCAAACTAATTGCCTCTGCTGGAGCCTCCCACGTGTCTGAGATTGCAGCTCAGGCTCAATTTTCACTTCTGAGAATCTACAGATCTGCAGAAAGCCTGATTCTGCTTCCACTGTAGTCTCAGAGATGTCACAAGACAATCTAAACCTGTTCTCCCACGTACCGTCACCTTGTCTTTGATGCTGTCAGTCAGGACACAACAAGAATTTGCCAACTGGAAGGGTATTTTGCATTTTAATGTCAGGTGGAATCATAGCTGGAAATCCCCTGTGGAAATAACCAGAAATGTGTACTCCTGCTAAAGGGCTTTAGATCCATTGTGTTGGTCAATCAAATAAAGCAAGAATCAAAAATGTAAACAATAAGTATCAATGTCCTGGCATTACAGTGCTTCCAGGGACTAATATCCGAGCAAAGATACCAAACAGCTATGTAAGGGCTTGGTCAGTTTACTGAGTAGATTTGTGCAGTTTGCTTGAAGTACTGGCTGTACTGAAGTACTGACACAGCCAGAATCAGCCCTGAGCGGCTCTGGGAGGCTTTAGCATGGTGTGAGACTGCATGCAAGCCAGAACATGCAGGTAGTCCTCTGTGAGGAAAAAGAAGAGCAATGTAGGAGTTGAACTAATGGAAGCATGTAATGAGTGTTGATGTGTTTTTTAAAAGGTATATTTGTGTATTGTGTCTTAAGAATTATTTGGCCTTCAGAGTAAGATGCTGTTACCTCAGTCTCTGTTATCTCAATACTTGCTAGTATTGGTTTTGGGGTTTATTTTGTATTTCTTTCAATTTAGTAGTGAATGTTATTCTAATGCACGTGATTATGCTAAATGAATTCTGTTCTTCAGTTCTGACTAGAGTAGCCTTGTTTAATAAACACAGTGAGTGAGTCCTAATGGCTTCATGCTCAGTGTAATGCTTCATGATTACAGGGAATGGAGCAGAATGTCCGGAGAATAATAGGAGCACTGAATGAATGTCTTGCTGCTCTACCTCAGCAGCAGCTTCAAAGAGTCACTCACATTGGCATTTCAGGGCAAATGCATGGGATTGTATTTTGGAAAAGAGATCAAGGTAACATTAACTCTTTGGCATTCCTGTATAGAGTATTATGATGCAGAAAACAAAATTTTAGCGCTGTGGTGATCTGTAGGAAACTACTGATGTTCACCTTGATCTTCTGTAGAACAGAGTTAACAAGGTCTTCTCCCGTGGGGAATTTTGCTTTAATTACTGGAATTTCAGGTACTGACTGTAGTTAACCATGTTGTTTACACAGGTTAGTTGGAGGATTTAGTCTTGTGACATTGCTGCAGAGTGACTGCAATTATTAGTTTGGGGGAATTACTTACCTGTGGCTTGTCTATTGTTTGTGTATTTTATGATATCTATATTATCTGCTGCCAACTGAAAGAACTTCCAGATCATGTGAAGTAGTGAAAAGTAATTCATGTGAATTANTGATGTTCAGGATCTTGGTACTTCCCAGTGGTTCTGCAGCAGCAATATGAGCAGTTCTGTATGTGCCTTGAAAAATAAACCGGCCTTAATCGTTGTTAGAAAATGCACGGCTGTAGCTGGCCAACAGTGAACATTGCCCTGCTAATTTGAAATGCTGTTTGAAAGCACAGTAGGAGGAAAAACTGAAGCTCAGTGGAAGAGCAGATTAAGCAAAGATTTATTGTAATCTGCAGAATAGATTTTCCAAAAGTGATGGTCACTGTCTGTCAAAAGTTATCAGGGTGTTAATTACTCAAAGAGACACAATGCTATTCATTACTGGCTGTAATTTTACCTTAAATACTAAAATAATTGCAAAGAAAGAAATCCACATGCTGATGGACTGAAGAAGTTGTTGCTTGCTTTCCAGCTGTCCCAAGGGCTGCATAACAAAGCTTGTGGCTTCATGATAGACACAGGTTTTTATGTGATACTGGTTAATATTTTATTTCCTAAAGCCACATGCTACTTTTGCTTCATTTCTATCAAGTGAGGGAAGGTCTTTGCTCTCATTTGTTTTGATAGACTAAGTGAATCCATGCACTTTGGGACATAATTGAGATTTTTAATGGCATCCTTTAGGGTTAGTTTTATAGTTAATAATAATTCTTTGAGTCCATCTAAAACTAGCAGAACAAGCTATTTTGAAAATTGTTTCAGACAGACTTGATAGAATAGAGAAATAAGGCAACAGGGAGGAATGTTCTTTAGTACTTTAATACACATAGATCCAGGTTTCCTGTTGCTTTGACTCAGAAGATGGCTGCAATGCACTGTCCACTGCAGGCAGTGCATTACTAATGCTGTGTTCTCTCAGTCATGATATGGCTGTTCAAGTTTTGTAGACAAGAGCTGTCATATCGGCTTCTTAACTCTCAGAACAGAATTGCAATTTTTTTTCCAGGGTGACTGGAATTATGACGTTATCTAGGACTGAAGCTATGACTAATTAATTTGATTTTGAATCACTGTTGGCTCTGTTTCTGCTCTTTTTCCAATATATTTGACAAATTATCAGTGTCTAGAAGTGAAGAATGCTAGGCAGACTATGCTGCAGGCAATGACTGGACTTCTCAGACACTGTTGTGTTTCAGGTTGTAAGTGGACAGAGGGTGGTACTGGCCCAGCCTTTGAGCCGGAGGAGGTCAGTCATCTGATCACTTGGGAAGATGGTCGCTGCAGCCCTGCCTTCCTCTCTTCTCTTCCTCTGCCCCAGTCACATATCAGCGTGGCTACAGGATTTGGGTGTGCCACAGTCTACTGGTATTTAAAGGAAAGGTACATTGTTTCTCAAAAGGGCATCTGTATCAGACTGTTTCACTGACAGTTTCTCATCTTGATTTTATGTGACAATTAGTATTCCTGTAGCATGTTCGTAAAAGCTCAGGGGCTTGTAATCATAGTATTAAGTAGTCAAAGAGCATTTATAATGGCAGTTGTCAATATAAGCTATATGTAACTGAGCATACAAGTCTCTCTGACCTCATACAAGTCCCACAGATCTTTTTAATAAAAATAAATTCTTTTGACCATATAGAAACAGAAACCTTAAAGTATCACAGAATAATTCTAGTCCAACCTACTGCTCAGAGGAGGTCTACTAAAGCAGCTTGAAGGCTGTAATTTTGGCTTGTGCAGATTGTGGAAAGTACAGGCATGCCTAAAACAGTAACAGAGTTGCTTTGGCTGGTTGCTGCCAGATGCTAAAAGAAACAATCCCTAAATTAATTTCAGTTCCTTCCTTCTTTAGACACCGAGATTCTTATGAGGTGTTACTGGTGCTCTGCTTTGTTGTGGCATGTTTGCAGAGGATGTAATTTTTTCACTAATGACTTGGCATCAGCAAGATTTGGCCTTCAGTTTCATCTGCAGGATGCTGTGTTTCTCAGAGAGACAATGTCTTCCTCAGCCACAAGCTGAGGTTAAATTAATGGGGACAAACCTACTAGATCTTGTTTTTTCTCAATATGTGTTCAGTAAATAACTGAAATGTGACATGATCTTGCTTTAGAACTGTACAGCTCAGGAATCCAAGCTTTGCTGGTTTGTTCCTGTTCTATTTCACCACTTGGTACATTTCTGTTCATATAGTTTGTGAATAATCCTAAAGCAACTGCAGGAATTTACTTATCTTTCTCAAATGCTCCAGAATCAGCAATGTGGCATTTTTGTACAAATAATTATTGCCTTCCTTATATGTTTTGTGGTGGTGTTCTTTCAAACCTAGACCACTCATTCCTTAAAGCCACTGTCTCTGCTTACAGTGAGGAGGTAAGTATTGCTGCTGCAGTAATAGGGATTGGAAAATAAGTTCAATTAAAAAGCAAACAAACACAACAACAGCAACAAGCTGACAAAACCAACCAACCAAACAAAAAAAACAACCCACAGAATCCAAGTCAGCAACTGAGGTACTGAGGCTGCTGTTTTGTTTTTAAGAGAAGGGGCTGTGCACATCTGAAGTTCCCTGTAGGGCTGGAAGTAAACTTGTTCCCACTGTCTTAAAACACTCCTCGCTGATTTTAAAATGTTTTATTTAAAAGCCCAGATTTTCTGAAGTCTTATGATGCAGCTGGCACTATCCACGACTATGTGGTTGCCATGTTGTGTGACCTGAAGAAGCCACTCATGTCTGTCCAGAATGCTGCCAGCTGGGGATATTTTAATTCCAGAAGCAAAAGCTGGAATACTGATGTGTAAGTGCTAAGATCATTCAGTGGATTTTATGCTTTGTGTCAGGCAACATTACCACCTCTGGGCCCAAAATATGAATGTGTTACAGGCAGAAAGAGATGGAAAATTGATCCTAGTCAGTTGTGGTGGGGCATGTACTGAAGGACTGCTGGGAGTCTGCCACAGTTTGGAATTTGTATATGTTTCAGTTAAATAGAATGTAGCGCTGTATTTTTAGAAATACCTAAGGCAGCATAGCTGAGAGACACTGTTCTCCCTTTCTGTGGTGTGATGGTGGGATGGGATGGAAAAGTGAATGCTGCAGCAAGGCTATGAGCTCCTTCATAACTATCCAGATTTACTTGTGATAATACATAAAATTTTCTAGGCAAGGAGTCTTACAGGAAGATGTTTTTTATTTATATATTGATTTATAATGATTTACTCTTTCAGGGCAGAGTCATAAGGCTGTATGTGTTTCAGGGCTTAGGTTAGGCCAGGATTCCAAGATCTTCTCATAAAGGTAAATTAGTATCTAATGCCTTTAAAGAGTGTCAGAAACTTGCATTTGGCATACTGAACTTTTGCTAATCTGGTGTTTTCACTGTAGCAAAGTAGTGTATCTTGCGGTTTGTTTATGTAAGGAGTTGGTTGGACTTAACTCTTTGTGATTTGGTTTTGAGCCACTAACTGCATGAGAGCTCGAAGTTCTTTAACGCTTAGAAGCTGAATTTTTGTGTTTGTCCTTTGACTCTGAAACTGCTTGTCTTTATGACTTTTTGCACACGTACTGCTTTATAACCTCAGGTAATCTGATTGCATATAAAACAAAGATATTTATTCTTCCAGACTGTTTTAATTCACTCTGCCCATTGAACAGGAATGCTGCCCAAGGCAGAGCTTTCTAAAGAGAAAAAGCATCCATAAATCCAGTGACCACAGTATGGCCAGCTTCATCTGTGACTTCAAAGAGGTCCTTGTAGTCATACTGCATGATCCCATTCTGCTTTCCTGCAATGATATTGTTCTGATTGCAGATTGGAGAACTCTGGCTTTCCTGTTCACTTGCTTCCAGAGGTGGGAGACCCTGGCAGTATTGCAGGCAGGACAATCTGTGCATGGCATGGAATACCCAAGGGAACAAAAGTAGGAATTGCTCTGGGAGATTTCCAATGCTCTGTTTATTCCTGTCTGACTGAAAGAACTGATGCAGGTACGATCAGTTTGGTATTTTACTTGGTTTTCTCATTGTCTTCCTTCAGGTAAACTGATTTTTTTCTTTTGTACTTTAGTTCTCAATATCAGCACCTCTGCTCAGCTGACTATCTCCATGCCCCAGGGCTTCCAGCCTCCAGAGACACCAGATCCTTCCTCAGCTGTTACTTACTTCCCATACTTCAGTGGTGACTACTTGGCAGTGGCAGCATCACTTAACGGGGGCAATGTGCTAGCAACGTTTGTGGACATGGTGGCACGCTGGACAGAAGAGCTGGGTAAGTTATTTTAAGGATAGTTAAGGCTTAAAATCAAGGGTGATCAGCAAGGTACAGGGAAGCTAAGGCAAAGGAACAAGCCTAGAGCTGTTTTGTCATGTCATATAAGGAACAAGGATGTAATGCCTGGGCAGTGCTTCCTGGATGTCTGGAATTTTCTGCTAAAGCTAATGAACATTCTGGAAGTCATCCTTGGACTCTACATTCACATTGCCTCTAGGTTTGGGAGTTTCTTTTGTTTTAAGAACATGAGAGAATATTTTTTCAAGTTGTTTTTTAAAAGGAAAGGTTAGTACATTTTAAGACAGTCACTGATTTTGTATGGCAGCAGTCCAAAAGAGGCCCTTGATTTCATCAGCTACTTTTTAATTCATGTTTTGTACCAGTCATCTGGGTTTTAAGACTCAAAATCATGTAGTATCTTCTAAGTGCTTTAAACATGATGTTTATGGTTGTGGTGTTTTGTGTGTTGTTGTTGTCATTGTTTATTATCTCCTGGGTCAGTACAGAAGTAAACTCTGAAGTCATTCTTTCAGTGAATTCTGGAAGTGAACTCTGCATTCAGCTTCAGTGGCTGGATTGCGTGTGAAGTCTGACACTAGTGCCTTTAGAGATGTTGTTTTCTTAACTGTGCAGCATGGGCAAAGATAAATAGCTGTGTAATCAGAAATGGCAATTACTTCAGTCAGAAAAAGATTTCTAGTATTACAGATACTAAATACATTTGGATGGTTCCTAATCCTGGAAAAACAATTACCTTTGACACAAAGTAAAAAGGTATACAATGTTTTTCTGAACAAGCTGATTGGTATCTATTTGAAGTTTCCAGGTGTAACATGCTAGACCTCTTCAGATTAATAATGTGGTATTTCCCATCTGCAGGACTTCAGGTTCGGGAGTCTGCCATCTATGCAAAGATAATCAAAGCAGCTTTGGCCCAAAACGACAGCAATCTCTCAGTCCAGCCAACCATATTTGGAGAGAGACACGTTCCTGAGCAGTTGGCTTCAGTGACCAATATTGCTGCCTCAGAGCTCTCCCTGGGTCACGTAACCAGAGCCTTGTGCCGCGGCATCATTGAAAATCTCTGTTCCATGTTACCAGTGCAGCGCCTGATGGAGACGGGAGTGAGGAGAATTCTGGGGAGCGGGAGTGCCCTTGCCAGGAATGAGGTGCTGAGGCAGGAAGTGGAAAGGATTTTTCCATTCCCTGTGGTTTATGGGAAGGATGTTGATGCTGCTGTGGGTGCTGCCATGGTGATGTTCCACAGAAAATAAAGTTATTGTTTGGAATGGCCTGAGATGCCTCACCCTTTTATTTTTATTTTTTATTTTTTATTCTTGGAGGTACACTGTTTTCCTTTCACTTACTCACTTTTTTCTGGAGTTGTATTCAGCATACCGTCTCACTCATTACAATGGAAAAAGCAGCTTGCATTTAATGTCTGTTTCTGCTTCTGGGTGTACACAGAGTCCTCCATTTCCTTGCTTTGTAATTCCCATTTGTGAAATGAGGAGTAATTATCACATTAAATTTGGCTGAGTGAATAGGAAAGATCCATTAACTTTCTGCATAAAATGATACTTCATGCGAGGCTCTTTTCCTGGTAGCAAGAATGTTTAGAAGGGCTAGGAGAAATGAGCAGCTTTGGTAACTTAATATGATACTCACATTAGACACTTCCTATCCTTAAGTTCTGTCATAGTGTACATACACATAGGCAAAAGACCAGTATCTCAGTCGTATTTGAGGAGTTTGGTGACACCGTGTAAGGCTATGGGATGCAGACCCAAGAAGAAGGAATAAATTCCTTCTTGTTATTGTCCTGTTTTGGTAAGCATTCACACATTATTATGAGCTTACACCTTTAAACAAGGTCCGTGCTGAGATCAAATATGACATCTCCAACAACTATTGCAAAAAGTAATGGAGTGGCTGCTGGTGAAAAGAAAATAACATCTTCACAAGAAATAAAAATCAAGGAGGCTGATGAAGGAGGGTGCTTCAGTTAGAAATGTGGGTGTCTTGTTCNGTGTGTACATCAGAGCACGGTAAGACTGAGGAGAGCTAGTGCCAGGAATGGGAGAAGAGAGAGAATAAACATTTAGCAAAAGCAAGAAGCTAGAGACTGAGTAAAGGAGACCATCCACTAGCCATGTAGTTTTCTTAACGAGCCGTGCTTTGGAAGCTGTGAAGGAGTTGATCATGTTGAAGCAGATGCTGTGCTCAGTGAAGTTCCAGGAGGACCAGCCAAGGACATGGCTTACTGGTAATCTGTACTTACAAATTTATGTATTATATTTCATTTGAGTACAAAGCCATAGGGTGTTTTATGTAGTATAATTAGTTTGCTATATGTTATAGGCAAATATGTTATTCTTTTATATATAGGTAGATGGCAAGACTAGACAGATCTCTTATGGTCTGTAATTTCATTGGATAATTTAATAATCAAATTCCAGACTTCCAGAGCTAGAGGTTTGGATGTTTCTCCTAGCCTAACAGCTTCTGGAAAAGCTGTCTCTCTAGACTAGTCTTTGACAGAAAGATCCTATATGAATGATGCATTTAACAATGTTTGATACAGTTCTTCATTTTTAAGGGTGCTAGATCCATTCTGGATTCAATTTTTTTTTTATTTTTTATTTTTCCCAAAGGCAATACTTAAAAGCTTACTGTTACATATGTATTTTGTAAGTAAAGATAGTAGGAATGTGACATGATAGAATGTCCTTAGGAATTTCTGTTGTTGAGTTCTCCCTCAACTCTGCTCAGAATCAGCTTGTCTTCAAAATACTTTGTGGGGCTTTATAGCAGCCACTCAGGAATGTCCAGAAAGAAGAATAATCACAGAGAAGAGCTGTGGCATATTTTACAAAATTTTGTGAAGTGGAATAAAACTGTGACCCACAGGAACAATTGCTGTTTGGTGGTTTGTTTTTTCCTGCAAGCTTGAGTGTATTTACGAAGATGAAATCTGTAGAGGAGTATCCATTACTAAATGCAATTAGTGGGGGAAAACAACAGCAACTTACTGTGATTCTTGTAAAGAGCTTTGCTAAACTCCTGGGAATAGAAGCTACTGATGCGTATGGTTCCAGAATTGTCCTTAATGCTTTTATTACTTTATTCCCTTTTCTTCTGTTGAACTTTCCTTGATTCTAAAAATTCAGCAGCTCATAGAACAATTTTGGAGACAAATGAAGTGGAGAAGCAAACTCTGAGATCTTTGCAGCCCAGGCACCTAGGAGAAGGAACCTCTGGCATCAAATTCCAATAGAACAGAGGGAGCTTACTGAGACTGGACTATTGTGCAGAAGACAGGAATTTTTTTTTTTTGCAGTTTGTAAGTTCTCTATGCTTATTTGAATAATATGCTTGTTAGTTATTTGTGAGCTCTCATTATTTATTATAAGTTATGATTCAGTTAGACATTCTAAAAAAAGTGTTTCCTTATCTCATTTATTGTATCAAACTTTGAGGTACATGGGATTCAAAGAGTTAGGTAGGTTACTTATTTTTCCAGGAGGTCGATCCATCTGTCTGTCTGTCTGTCTACCTATCTATATTTTTTTCTTTCAAGAATCTTTCCACAGAATTTGAATGTTATTTCTTGGGCAAATTTATACTTAGAAGGAAATGGGGCTTTGTCTTTATTATCAAAGATACTGCCAGTGTGCATTAGAAATAAAAGCACATGTAATATCTGCAACAGGTTTGAGAAGATTGCTGGGAAGACAGGATTATGTCTATTCTATGGATTCTAACGTTGTACCTGTTCTGTGGAAAATACATGATTACCATTTTGCATAGGCATCTCCCTGGCATTTTCCTCTCAATCAACACTGATTTAAAAGAGACTAAAAATAAAAACTGTACGTTTCTGTATTCCTAGTGTATTTTTTTCCATTTTATTATGAAGTATTTTTGTAACTTGTTCCCTTAACTAATTCTTCTTCCATACTTCTGGTATCATATCCCAGATGAAAATATTTTTTTATAGATAACTTCTTACTTACAGAACAATTAAACTAATAGAATATTATGTTATTCTTTCAGCGTGATTGGACACAAGGACACAAAAAAACTTGAAAGGTGAGCCCAGAAGACACAGCAATTTAAATTGCAGTCATTAGTATTTAATCTATACTGTGCTGTTCTGCTTTCAGTTACCCTAACTGTGCAAGTTTGCAAATTGATGTTGTATTTACATGTATGTTATAGAGAATTATAGAAAATGCAAATGCCTGACAAAAGACTCTTTCCCATCCCACTTGCACAGGAAAATGTAAGTGATCTTTAATGTAAATATTAACTAGTGCCATGGAACTGAAAATCTAGCTTTAATGCACACTGTAGGCTTGCAGACAATCACTCTGAAGATTTTTTTGAAGAGAAACAACATTGAAGCTTATTTATGACATTGTTGATTTCAAACAATGGACAGAGAACATTACTGACCACTGTAACTGGTTTATAACTGAAAGCCTTTTGAACATTTTGTAACACTCCTGTGTTCCAAGCTATAAGATTTTGTAGCAATCTAGAATTTTAGAATGTGTTTCTAAAGCTATCCAGCCCCCTCTAAAAGCCAGCTATATAGCAGTTCCTGTATGATGTATTCCTGTGCTGGAGTTCCGTAATGTTTTGCATTCAGTGGCGTGAATACCAACATTTGGCTGTTTAAAACGGTTTCATAAGGAAGGGGAAAAAAAAAAAACAACAACCACCCTGCTTTACCTTCAATATGGCATATTTGTTAACTTGTGTCAAGCTCTTTGTGGTTGTGAATCTGACAAGATCAGACCTGTGGTCTTACAGTCATCTCTTATCTGTGGTAACCTTTTCCTTTCTTTTTCCTAGTCTTGTGTCTGAGGTTACGCTAATCTCACAAAATTGCATGCCCCAGTTTGCACGCCCAAGCTTTCATCTAGCACTGCTGTAACTGTGGTAAAGCCATTATGTGATAATTTTGCTGTAAGCAGGAAGCCCTCTCTGCTCACAATCATTTAGATATGACTGTGGCGTAAGATATCAGGCTTCTTTCACAGGCCTGATACAATCCTGAAACTATGCTGTGGCACAAACCAGTCAGAAAATAGAAAAGAAATGCAGAGACTGTTTGGAGTCTGAAGTTGTCCTGGTCTTCACAGAATTTGGAGGAGGATAAGACATTAGTTTTAAGCAGAAGTGGCTGGATTTGCAGTGAGGTGGCAGTCAAGTTCTGAGACACTCTGGCTTGCTTTCTCTATTCTGACATGAGTGAGGGCAGGGGAGGCAGTAACAAACAGCACAGGGGTGATGACTACCAAACTGCTCCAACTCTAGGCTTTGTGAATAGTGCTCGTCTGTTTCACTTCTGGGGTGAGATAAACCAATTAATTCTCTGCTGTTTCTGGAGCATAGGGAAAAAGGCACTCATGGCACTTTAAAGTGCTTACTTGAGGCGTTTGTGTTGTTCCTTGCAGACTGCCTGTTCATTATGTCTTCCATTCTTGGGAAGATGAAGAAATTTGGCAGTTCTGACATAGAGGAATCTGAAGTGACAGATGAACACACGGATGGGGAGGACTCTGTGCTGGAAACACCTGACAGCCTTCAGGGTACACCCTGCACCAAGGTGCAGCCACCCAAAGGCAACATCTTTGCAAGACGTGGGAGGTTTGTGATGGGGGATAGTGACAAAGACATGGCTCCCATGGACTCCTTGTACCAGATGGATCACCTAATGGCACCTTCTGTCATCAAATTTCATGCCAATTTGGAGAGGGGAAAACTTCACAAGTAAGTTTGCCTTGTAAGGTGTGGCTGCAATGGACATATTTTGGCAGCTGTAGACTGTGCTTTTTAGAGTGGTATTTATTCTCTCCACACTTACATGCCTGTGTTCTCAGTTTTGCTATTTTTAGTGACCAAAGTAAGGAGCTCTCATCTCTTGGCATCTCTAAAAATTCAGTCCATGGTTGTTTTGCCCAAAATTAACGATAAGCTTTAGTTCACATGCTTGAGACTGTTCAGTAAACAGACATTACTCAGAATGAGAACATCGGATTGCCTGGATCCCAGACCTGCAGTTAGACTGCCGTACTTCAGAGCATCTCTAAGTCTTGTTTTCAACTTTTCAGCATCAAACACATAATTTTATCAGGACAGTTGTTTGCAGACATTATTAATCTTGTGCATTTTGCAGGTCCATCTATACTAATCAGTAGTGCTTGCTATTTCACACAAGCAAATATAAAGTAGTATTATGATAGTTTATAAAAAGCCTGCTAAATATCTGTTTTAAGTAACTGAAATTCACCCTGTTAGGCTCCTATCTACAGATTCCATCACAGGATGCTCTGAAAAAGCTTTCAAATTTTATGACCGCAGAAGGATCTTTGATGCTGTAGCCCAAGGTAACACAAGAGACCTGGATGATCTGCTACTCTATCTTAACAGGACCTTGAAGCATCTCACAGATGATGAATTCAAAGGTACCATTTAGCATAACGTACCTTACTACCTTACGTTGCCCTTGTCTTCTTCCAGTAGTGCTGCTGAGATAGGGGGAAAACGAAACAAGAAAACCAAACACACACAAAACAACACTGTTATGTGTAAAGCAGCTGCAGAAGGTCCTCTAATAGCCTGTGCTTCCCTGCTGATTGGGCAGCCCATTGACTGTAAGGTTACAGGAGAATTCTGAGAAGTCGAAGTTTTCTGTGGAACTCTGAATGGGTTTTGTTACCTTTTCAGAAGAACCACATTAATTCCTGCATGCCTGGAAGTAGATGTTAGATTTCTAGGCGCTTCTCTGTAGCTGTAATTTTGTTTGTTATAGAACCAGAAACTGGGAAAACCTGCTTACTGAAAGCCATGCTGAATCTACATGATGGGAAAAATGACACCATTCCCTTGCTGCTGGATATTGCAAAGAAAACTGGAACTCTGAAAGAGTTTGTTAATGCAGAGTATACTGACAACTACTACAAGGGTAAGAGAACAGAGAATACAGCTGATCCAGTGAGTACTCTTGCTGGTAAGACTGAAGACAGGGTTAGTCAGGGTTCTCAAACAGTCTTCAGAGTGAAGCCTTAATCTTGAGGTGGCAACACCCAAAGTTCCAGTGTGTGATTAACAATCAGTGCTTTCATGCTAGGGCAGTGTTTTGTTAAACAGGTGAATGTTCTACCTCCTTGTTACAGAGTGATTTAACAGCAAGTTCAGGGAACTTGCATTTGCTGTCTGTGTCATCCTTTTTGTTGAATTCTACACTTTTTTTAGTGCGCAGAGCTCTCAGTTCCACCATCTTATGTGGAGCTGAATGAATTGTGGTGCCCAAAAGCTCTCAGTTTGAATTAAATATTGTAGATTTCTGTCTGAGTGTCTCTGTACGCCAGACTGCACTCCACATCGCCATTGAGAGAAGGAACATGTACCTGGTGAAGCTCTTGGTCCAGAATGGAGCAGATGTTCATGCAAGAGCCTGTGGGGAGTTCTTCAGGAAAATCAAAGGAAAACCTGGTTTTTATTTTGGTAGGAGTAACCACAGTATGAGCTTTATTGGTTGAGCTGTTAAATAATCCTGTTTATGTGAGACTGGAGGCTCAGAAGTTGTAAATGGTTTGATCCACCACTTAGTCCCAAGGGCTCAGATTACAAGGAAACACAGCTGTTAGTTGTTGGTGTTCAGTATCAGCTTGGTGTCTGCATCTCTTTGTTTTCTGCATACTTTGAAAGGTTGTAACCTTCCACTGGTCTTCATTTTGGTGCTTTTGTAAGTAGCCATGTTTCTGTAGTGCAGCTGAGCCAAAATGCAATTCAAGCAGGTATCACAAGAATTGGTGCTATATTAGCCAGAGAAATTCACGTCTTTTTCCTCAGAGTGAAATTTGAAAACAACATGGTCTCTTTTCTGTTTATGCATGTGTATTAATGCTTGCATGTGTGCTGGGCTTTCTGACCATTCATTTCCATTGCTTGCCCCCAGGAGAGCTGCCTCTGTCCCTGGCTGCCTGCACCAACCAGCTCTGCATTGTGAAATTCCTCCTTGAGAACCCCTACCAGGCTGCCAACATTGCTGCTGAGGACTCCATGGGCAACATGGTCCTGCATACTCTGGTGGAGATTGCAGATAATACTAAGGATAATACCAAGTTTGTTACCAAGATGTACAATAACATATTGATCCTTGGTGCCAAAATTAATCCAATCCTGAAGCTAGAAGAGCTCACCAACAAGAAAGGTCTGACTCCGTTAACTCTGGCAGCCAAAACAGGGAAGATAGGGGTAGGTGAGCAAATGTGCATCACTGCCTCGGGTTATACAGAGTACAGGCAGAACATCTATGCAGGACAGATTTTATCACTGCTTATTGCTAAGACCTTTCTGTGAAAAGGAATTAATGTTGCAATTTAACATGTGAAAGCGCGTAGTACTTAATGCCTATGAGGCGTGTGTGTGTGCATCTGCCCAGCAGGCATTATGTCTATACTAGCATTATTCAAGACAGCCCAGGTGGAAATAGAAAGTGGATTTCTGCTGTCATCTGAGCTAAAGGCCTTGTACTTTTGACTGACTCATAAAACTCACCATCTGACAGTCGCCATTCAATGAGACTGTACAGTCAGAGATGTGCAACAAACATCTCTGTATTTCTCTTGCACATTTGAAGCAGCTAATGGCAATTTATAGTGATAGAAAGCAAAGAAATAAGCTTTCCTTCCACATTTGCATTTCTCATCTACCAGAATACAATGATCAAATTCATGTTATTTGCTTCAGACTTTGATCTCTGCTGTGGTGCAGTGGATTGACTTCAGCATAGTTAAACCCAGTTAATCTACTTTGAAGTAATCCTCTCTCATGGAGATACTGAGGAACTAAAAGGCCATTAGCACTGAAATGTTGGTTCTGTTGTTCTTTTGCAATTAGATTTTCGCTTACATCCTCAGACGAGAGATCAAAGATCCTGAGTGCAGACACTTGTCTAGGAAGTTCACTGAATGGGCTTATGGACCTGTCCACTCATCTCTTTATGACCTCTCCTGCATAGATACCTGTGAGAAAAATTCAGTGCTTGAGATTATTGCCTACAGTAGTGAAACACCAGTGAGTATGGATGTCCTTGGCATTTTATTTGCAGGCTGGGGGCTGCTGGGGAAGAACTCCGTATCCTACACCATGCATCTTTTGCATTATTTCTGTAAAACAGCAATCTCCTTTCCTACGTTTAAGGGTATTAAAGGTAACATTTTATGAAGCTGAGTATCATTTGCTGTTTTCAAAGTCTGTTGCATACTGGTCCTGTCAATTTTCTCCTCTTTATCCTTCTGCTCAGAATCGTCATGAGATGCTGCTGGTGGAACCCCTCAACAGGCTGCTGCAAGACAAGTGGGACCGGTTTGTCAAGCACTTATTTTACTTCAACTTCTTTGTCTATGCAATGCATATTATCATCCTCACTGCAGCTGCCTACTACAGACCTGTGGAGAAGAATGGAAAGGTAAGTTGCTCTTGTCACATCAGGTCAGGTGAATCACTCAGTGCATGGTATCCCAGATCAGCCTCCCATTTGCATGTGTGTTCCTAAGGTCAGTTTTCTTCCTTTCCTGAAGGCAGGAGCGAGATTTTGACCCCACTTGCTTCCCAGACAAGTCTTGCACCCTTACTGCAGCACATTCAGAAATATAACCTGTTACCTTAGAAGTGTAGTTGCTTTTAGCTGCTGGCAAGGAAAATCCGTTCTTATCTGCAGTTCTGCTGAACATTTCCATGTTCTGTCTTATGCAGCCTCCCTTCGCTTTTGGTCACAGCACTGGGGAATATTTTCGAATGACTGGAGAGATCGTGAGTGTATTGGGAGGACTCTATTTTTTTTTCAGAGGGGTAAGATATTTGAAACTCTTCCTTTTTGCCTTTTGTATAAGTGCAAATGAGAACCAAACCTGCCTTTTGCATTCATTAGAATTGAATTGACTGCTAGGATAATCCATGTTTTAGTCAAAAGCTACAAAACATTTTCCTTGACCTGGTTAGGAGCTCTCAGGTTACTAACAAGCCCTCAGGCTAAGCAACAGTTTTATCTGTTGTATGAAAAAGAAGGCCCTAAGAAGTCAATGAGCATCTGAGTTGATACATTCACATGGGATATTTACTGTCCTGGATGCAAACCTGGTCTTCATTCTCTGTTTTATTTTATTTTTTTTCCTCTTTCAGATACAGTATTTCATACAGAGGCGCCCATCATTGAAGACACTGATAGTTGACAGTTACAGTGAGGTTCTTTTGTAAGTGCTGGAGTCTGTGGTTGTATTTCAGCATGAAACAGAGTGTGAGATCTGTAGCTTTGGTTTAAGCCACTTCTAATAGGTAGATACTTGCTATAATTTCCTAGGTCCTTACAAAATACTGGCCAGTGGCTGTCACAGCACTTGAACAAGTGCATCTGGATCACTAACCTCCTTTGCAGATAAAGTGTTTAGAGGTTTAGTGACTGCATCATGAAACAGAGGTAGCAGTAGTCTCCAGGTTGGATTGGCAATACAGTGTATGCCCCGGATGTGCAGATATCCTCCCATTCCTGAAGGGAGCTTTGCCTCTTTGTAATCTGGGCCCCTCGTTTTCCTAGTGGGTGTGCAGCTAAACAGGGCAATTTCATGGGTCTGTGGAAGGAAAGAGAGAGAGTGCTGAAGAAATTAGTATGTCATCAGGGACTTTCAGTCCCTCCAGTCAGAAGGAAGAGTGAGAATGAGTCTACAGAAGCTTGTATGTGGGGAAACTGAGGAGCTTGCAAGGGGAATTGTAGGACTGGAGAAGGAGAGGAATGAAGGGAAGAGAGGAAGGGTCTGCCAAGGCTCCTGCGTGGTTTGTAGAATCCCTTATTATGCTGTATACCTCACATTGCTCCTCTGTACATGGCGTCTCAGTGCTCTGCATTCAGAACGTTCTTGTCTTTCAGCTTTGTTCACTCCTTACTCCTCCTGAGCTCTGTGGTGTTGTACTTCTGTGGCCAGGAGCTGTACGTGGCTTCCATGGTCTTCTCCTTGGCGCTGGGCTGGGCTAACATGCTATACTACACCCGTGGCTTCCAGCAGATGGGAATTTACTCTGTCATGATTGCAAAGGTCAGTCCAGCAAGTGGGTGGTCAGGCCAGCAGAGTGCTCAGATGAGGAAACTGCTGCCAACAGCCCCATGTCCAAGAGAGAAGTCATCATACTTTTCCATGATGCCACTGGGAAGGCCTAAATCAGATAGCCTTTGTTTTCTTAGCAAGAGTTATGTAGAAAAAAACACCTGTTTTGCATCCATGCATTTTATAGCAGTCTTGAGATGTTCTATTATTATTATGCTTCAAAATAACTCTACAGTTGGATAGATGTGGATGTAAGTAGACTGAGAGCAGTGCAGGCTCATCTGTTGTGGAATGGCACAGCTTCCTGCCAGCTGGAAATTTCCTTTGGAGTAGTTTAAATGTTACCAAAGAGAGTAATTAGCTAAGAGGCAGTAGCTAGCTAATAAATTTCTAGGTATGATGTAGCCAGCTAGCCCAAGAGGGGAAGAAAGAGGCAACTGTATTAATGTGGTTTATACTCACAGAGATGAAACTATTTGTCATGCATGTGTCTTGCATATGTGTGTAAACTGTTGCTTGAATAACAGAGAAAAAATGTTTTCAGTGTTAAAGCTGATTCTCTCAGCAGGATAAAGAACAGTTTAATGTATGAACAGCCAGTTCACAACAAATGCCTTCTTGAGCTGAAGGAATATTTTCTATCAATTATCTTGAAGTTTATATTCAAGTTTTTGCAATATAAAAATGCTCTATTTATGTGTTACAGATGATCCTAAGAGACTTATGTCGCTTCATGTTTGTCTATCTAGTATTCCTCTTGGGATTTTCCACAGGTAATATCATATTTGGAGTTATTCTTTTTTATCTTAGAGAATGTCAGGAAATTATATTTTTCAATTGACTTACAATTTTTGTTTTCAACTAAAAACTAACAAATCAACCTTATTACAAAAGTCTCTTCAGAATAACAACTATGTGTTGTAATTTCATACTGCTTTTAATCCCTGGGTCTCAAACTGCTTAGCAAAGCTGAATGGAAAAACTCTCATCCTGTTCTATGTAGACAAATGTGAGACAACACCTACAGAAAGCGAGTCAGCTATGGGGACTATTTCCTAGATCCATTTCACTGGGGACAAGAAGCCATGAAGATACTGTCTTATGTGATACCTTGATGCTCATTTTCATTGGTTGCAAGAGAATTATGATTTCAAATTCTATTTTCTTCTTGTATGCAATTCTTCTTTTGCAACAGCTGTGGTGACTTTAATTGAAGATGACAATGAGGGGCAGGACACAAATAGCTCTGAATATGCCCGATGCAGCCATATGAAACGGGGCCGTACATCCTATAATAGTCTGTATTATACCTGCTTGGAGCTTTTCAAGTTTACTATTGGGATGGGAGACCTGGAGTTTACAGAGAACTACAGGTTCAAGTCTGTATTTGTCATCCTTTTGGTTCTCTATGTCATCCTTACATACATCCTCCTGCTCAACATGCTTATTGCACTCATGGGAGAAACTGTGAGCAAAATTGCACAGGAGAGCAAGAGCATCTGGAAACTCCAGGTATTTTGGTTATTTGAGGCTGCCCAAGGAGGGTGTGGAGAATCACAAGAAATTTCACAGAGAATCTGTGGAAATTGACATATTTCAGTGTAACAGGCCACTGCTTCTTTCTGACTCCCCTAAACAGTTCCACTCCTGGAAAAGTATATTGATTCCTTTTGCATACGTATTTGATGTTTTGCCTGAGCAGATGTTCCCAGTGTTGCACATGTGTTCATAATTTAACAAAAGAAGTACTTCTGTAATTAGACAGAAGTATTTGGGCTTTTGATGATGGAGAATCCCGATGAGACTACGAAGACAGGGAAAATAAAAGGGAAAATAAAAGACAAGGGAAAATAAAACAATCTTTTCCAGAATCTCAGGCAAAGGCGTATCTACTTTAGTTTGGGGTAAGAAAGGGAGTATGATAGTTCTAATTACGGAGCAGTAATTCAGCATTTTAAATGACATATTAACAGAAGTGATGTTTCAGAGATGGGTACGATGCATGCTTTAAGATGATAATAATAAAAGCCCAAGGTGTTTTTTTTTTTTTTTTTTT
>VXAV01008244.1:303375-313760 GCA_013399715.1 Alectura lathami
TGTTTGTTTGTTTTTCCCTCAAATAGAAGCCTCAGAAGGTTGCATACCCACATGAGCCTCCATCACTGACTATGCATAGCCTGTGACCTACAGCACCAGCAGACAGCACATGCTTACAGGACCGACCCAAGAAGTGCCCAACACAACACACATGGATGAATTGAGGACTGGCAAAGGTCTTTGTAGGTTTACACTGTTACTTTGTGCCTTGGGAGTGGCAGGGAACACTGACAGTAGCACAGATATGCAAAAAGTCAGTCATTCTTCCCATGGCTTATTGTTGTCTTATACTTGTGTAGTCCCCTGTAACTTTGCCTTGAGAGGGGACAAACATGACCTGAAGTCAAATTCTGACTCTACTTACAAGAAGTGGATTTTTACTGGGCTGATTTCAGCCTGTTTATGACCGAGGTCACCCCTGCATAGGCAATATCCTGTCCACGGCAGGTGGGTTGGACCTAGATGATCTTTGAGGTCCCTTCCAACCCAAGCCATTCTATGATTCTGCGATTCTATGAAGGGGCCACAGGTGAAAGAATTGGAGAAATTCAGGTAGAAGTGACCACACTAGCAGGTGAAAGGGGTAATAGTTCAGGGCACTGCTATGGTAGGCATTACTCAAATACAGAATAGAAGTGTCCTTGTTCCCAAAGCATAGCTATAGAAAGGAAGACAACAGAGAGACTGAGAGTTATCAGGGCAGTGTTGCTCACTGTAGTAGGCAGGAGTCTCAGGGCATTAGAACTGCAGCTGGAGAAAGCTGGGTACAGAAAATATAGTTTGGGGGAATAGGAAATTATTAGGGTGCCTGGCTGTTGGGTAATTCTGGCAGTCCCAGCAACAGTGCTATTCCTTCAGTGCATCAGGTTCATCTTCATGCTCGAAGGAGAAATAAAAAGGTGGATAGGGACATAGTTGCAGGAAATATGCTTGTGATGGAGGCTACAATAATTCTTCTATATCCATTTGTGAATGGGACTGCTCTTGTATGGCAGGAATCTCTGAGGAATGAAATATCCAGGTTTGAATGTTATGCAAATGTGCATAATGATATTGCTAAAGAGGCTGACTTGCCCCTGCTGTCTGGACTGTACCAAGTGGCAAATGATATCCCAGTATCAATCTATCATTTGGAGATGGGACAACATATATCTTTTTTTCTTATTCTGTATTTTCTGATGACATAGCTGCTTGTCATAGCTGACTGAAGAGAAATCAATAACATGAATCTTCTCAAGGCTGGGCAATGGGTAAGTACCTAAAAATTCTGGCTCCCAAAATCAAGAGTTCATTATTAGCAAGCAAGCACTGAGATCAGGAGATCTCTGCCTTACTGTTCCTGTGGAACAGCTGCAGTATTTACAGTCCCTTAAAACATGCAGTGAGCAAAAAGCACCCTTTCTGAGTTCTGGTTAGAGCAGCACCGTGACCATGCTGTTGTGACTTTCCTGTTCTCTCCCACATCCTTTCCGTCTGTCTGGTTAAAAGTTAGCTGGAAAATCTATGGGAAAATGACAGTATCTTCTCCTTCTTAGCATACCCTACAGAAGTACATCTTTGTGTAGTTCTTTAGCACAAACTATATAGCTTGTATTAAACAGGTATACATTCTTTTAAAACTATAGTCTATGAGGTATCTTGTGGAGTCTTTCCACAACAGACCAACAACTCTGAATCCTTTTCCACAGAAACAAAGAGAATTTAAGTGTGTTTTTCCATAGTTAAAAATCATGAAAGATTCTTGTGAATCAATTAAACACTATGCTCAGGGAAATTGCGTTGCAACTGTAGTTGGCATGCACAGTGTTTTAATACTTAAGCTTTTAAGGAGCTTGGGGAATGGAATGCTGACAAGAAGTAATTTACAATTATCTGTGCTGTTACCTGTTAGTGTTAAAAATGTTTTTTACACAATGGCTTTTTCTCCTAGTGGTTACCTGTTGGGGTACTGAAAATCATAGAATTAAATGTAAAATCTGAATAACTTCCTAACGCAAGTTTGAATCAGATCGGGTCACATGTCAGCAGAACAGAAAATGCAGTTCTGAGTTGCTGATGTCAGATGGCAGTTCTCCAAATGCTCAATCCCTCCCATCTGGGGCTTCCTTCATCTTGTTCATTTTAGTTTCTAGTGAGTCTAGCACTTGCTAGAAGAACAAAATAATGAATGCCAGATACAGTGTCTGCTGCTTATTGGTGCTGTGCAGACTATCCAAAGCTAATGTTTTCAAGTAATTTTTCATAGGAGATGTGTGTCTGGTTATTAATATTCTTGACCTTTATGGCATATCTTTTAGTAAGTGAAAAAGCTGGTAGCTGCCCTAAAACTCTATGAAGTGCTCTGCACAGCCATGGTACAGCCTATTGCAAAATCCTTCATGGCTTGTCAGAAATCTCAGAGTGGAACAGGTCTGGGAGCATAAAGGTTAAGTGGGTTAACGATTAAAACTGTAAGAAAATGGTTGCGGAGGTGTGACGTACTGTGGTTCTGCTTCTCATTTCCTGACTCTGAAGTCTGCCCTTAAAAATAGCGCCATTCAGGCTTACAACACCTATGTGTAGCAAGTGACATTCTTACCTGTTTTCTGGAAGATTAGCTGTAAATGGTTTGTGCTCATGTTTTCCAAATCTGACAACTGCACAGAAAAGGCCACACTAGCAAGTTAAGGCTGCCCTCAAAATGGAAGGAGAAGCTGTTAACACATATCAGGCAGGATGAAGTGTAATTCTTGGACATGTGAATTGTTACAGCTCTCACAGTCTTCTACAGGTTTCATACAATGCTCTGTACTCTTGCTGTAGCTTGTCCCAGTTTTTCCTTTTGGATAACTGCCATGACGTTATAAGTAGACCACACTGATAGGTCTTATATTCTGCTAAACCACACAGATCTGGGTACTTTCAGATTTAGCTGCTTTCTAAGTTCAAAGTACAGCTTGCTGCCAAACTAATTTTCTCTCCTTTGCAAAGGAATTTAATTGCTCTTCAGCTGTGGTTTTTAGGAGAGTTCAAGCAAGAGTCCTTAAATGCACCTTCACCCAGCTTTAATCTAACTTTGCCTATTTTCACATGCAGTACTCCAGCCTCAGAGTGACTGCAATTAAACAGTTTCTCGTAAGTTTGTGTGGAGAATGAAGCCAATGTTCTTCCAGGCAAGATTAAATGCTCAGTTCTTATTCTGGGTGGTTAGGCCAGCAGCTAAGAGACCATCAAAGCAGCTGACTCCAGACTGCAGAATATTAGCTTAGGCAATCATCTGACAAGGCATGAACAACTTTGCCCAGTGCAGGGTTTGGAATATATCATCATAAATTTATGTCAGGCAAAGCCGGGTGTGTACTCAGCTCATTCAACCAAAGCTCTCCTGATGCCAAATCAAACTGGCCTAGGCATGGCCCTTTTCAACATGCTGTTCTGTGGAAAATGATTGATTAGCAGAAACAGTGTAGTGTTTCTGTTATTTCACCCAGAATGTTTGACCGTGATTTCGTGTAAAGATAATGCCCGGCAGTCCTGTTCCTCAAGATCTGCTTGAACAGGAGTTTACCTATAGTTTGTGAGTATATTTTAGAGTCATTTTGTTCAGATTCAAATACCTAGTTCTAGATCTTAACATCCTAAATGTTAAGGATATGTTGAAACATAAAACTTTATGTTTTCATTTCCAACCTCCCCCCAAACTTGACTCTGCATTTATCTACAGTTGGAGAAATATTTCTGTTTTTCTGGCCTGCATAATTCCCCTCAAACTCCCATCTGTCAATCAAGTAAAGGAAAGACTACTTCTAATTTTATCTTTAGGCTTCATTGCAAAGACATGCAACTTTTAACTGCAATGTTTCTTGTGATAGTAGAAAGAGGCTGTAGGGAGAGCAGAAGAACTTATTATGGTTACTCTTCTGGCATGCCCCAAAAAAGAAGTCTGCATTGCTCAACAGCTGAAGACTAGCAAAGCTGAAAAACACCATTCCCTGTAGCTGGCATAGCAAGAAGTAACACCAGTACTGTTTATGTGAAACACGCCTGTTTGTATCCTCACAGACCCTAAGGGTACACATTCATCAGAAAATACGCAGATAGGGAAAGATCTAAATACACCTACTGTGTTTTCACTCTCATTATTGCTATGGAAGTGTAAGATTTGCTAAGCCCATTTCTAGTTTTTCGAAGTAATAGCAAAAATATTTGCTTTCTGGAGCACTTAGCATGATTGTTTTCTCATTTTTGCTTTATGCTTCCTGAATAATTCCATAATATATAATAAACTAAGCATGACATAAAGGGATGTCATTTACAACCCAAATGCATGTGCATAACCATTTTCTTCTGAATACAGTATGTAAACTGCAGAGCACTGTGATCATCTTAGATACTCTACTGCTGCCATTAAGTCATCTGTAAGTGACTCAGCTTTAGTAATAATTGAGTATGTAATTATTGAGTGTGTGTGTGTCATCCCACTTTGGCAGCTATGAAGCAAAGAGTTTGTTGTCTAGCAAGTTTCTCTCTGCTCCCTAATTTCAGATGTAATGAACCCTGTAAGGCTGCAGTGTTCCAGTGCTGTACTTATCTGTGCTTTCCAACAGCTGAGCAAGCCGGATGACTGAAGAAGGGTGGTTTTGCGTTTTTAGGATAGTTTTGAACTTGAATATAGTTGTACTCGTTTGGCAGATTACTCTTTTTGGATGTTGTCGAAGCGTCAGCAGGACCCAAGTTTGAACTCCATTTGTACAGTGCTGAGGTGCCTTCTCTATGCTGAAATGCAGGTTTCATAAACAGGGTAAGTCCTCTGAGAGCTTCTGTGGGTGTTCGGTGTAGGTGAGATGGTTTTCTGGACAGTGAAATCTTCTAAACTATCTTCACTAAACCTATCTTTCAACTGAAGAATGTTGTGCTTGTTGTTTTTTTTCTAATTCATAAATCTGTCTTTCTCCC
This sequence comes from Alectura lathami, assembly GCA_013399715.1. NCBI lineage: Eukaryota > Metazoa > Chordata > Aves > Galliformes > Megapodiidae > Alectura > Alectura lathami. Next base: position 308,311 of record VXAV01008244.1, read on the forward strand.
AAGCTGTGGCACACTGACCCCTTAGGCATTCAGAAATTAAGGAAGCTATAGCAGATTTCATTCATGTTTCTCAGCCTGTTGCACTGTGACACTTTTTTATCTCTGTGCTAAGGAGATCCAAAATATACTGGCAGACAGGCCAAACTTAAAAAAATATTTTCATCTTCTACTGACAGGTTCAGTCACTGTAGTAACTGTCAAAATCAGAAGACATGGCCTAGTAGAACAGTCTTTATTTCAACTCACTAAAATTTCTTTTTTTTATTCAATTTGGAGATAGGCAGATAAATAATTTTAAAGCATTTTTCTCACAGAAAAACATTGCTTTTCATAGAGACTTTTAAGATTTCTGTTAGGAAAAACCTTTGTGGGAAAACAACAAATTTCTCACCAGGAAGATAATGACTTTTTCATAGTGCCTGAGGTCTACTACTGCCCCTCAAAAGATTAAAAATCTTGGAGAAAGATGAAGCTCTTTCTCTCAAGTGTGACTTTCTGCTGATTGGATATATATATACCATAAATAATGCAGAAAAGTCAAAATGGAGTTTTATCATCTTTCCTCTGGAGGAGGGGATTTTTTTATGAGCTGGTAAGAATTAGCTGTGCTGTGGATGTTTGAAGGATCCTGTGAATGAAACAGCTACTGGTAGTCACTCCCTCTCCTCTGCCCCAAGGAAGAAGAGAAGATCCTTGTCCCCTGATAGCACAAATAAATGTTTCTTTTGATTTGTAGGATTCACTTTTTAGCCACTGTGTTTTTACTGTCATTGAGCTGTAGAGAAATACATACATATGATTTCTCTTGGTCTCAGATAAACACAAGGTGAGACTGTGATAGTGTGTAAAGTGCTACAGGTTGTGAAAGTGTCAAAGTCCTATTCACCATTACAGATAGATGCACTTCTCTTATCCGTACCACACTGGAGATGAGATATTACGTCTGCAGTGTCCTCAGAATCCCCTCCAAGGTAACTCGTAATACTCTGAATCAACACAGTATTTTTTGTCTCACTGCCCACTTCAAATAAACCACTTTTCTGATGGCCTGCAAGTAACAATTAAATAGATAATGAGAGTAAAAAATAGTTACAACAGAAGATGACGCTCCATATCAGGTTATGTAGACAACAGGTTTTATGATTTGACGTTCTCCAGACTGTTGCAATATTTTTCTCTATATGTCATAGATTACATAAAATGATGTGCACAGGAAGATGATGATGAAAGCAGTTAGTCATTGAACTAACAAGACAGAGGGAGGAAGAAGCTGATAAGCCTAAAAAAAGCTCCATTTAGTGTCATGACATTTGCATGAATATAGCTAAACCAAGAACTGAGTTCCGTAGGTGATACTGTCAAAACATAGGCTTAGTTTTCATCTGGGCATGCAATTAATCGTGATTAAAAATGAGAAGCAGATGCTACTTCAGCACCATATCAACGATTGTGCCTGCAGTTAATTTACTTGTGCAGATTCTGACATCTCATTTAAAGTAGTCTCTGTGGCTGAGACTATACAGTCAAATCTTACATGTGACTGTGAAAGCAAAATACAAAATGTATCCATATATACATAAATGAACCTTTCCTCTTTTTCCTCCGTAAATTGTTTCCTTAAATGACCCATGGCTCAGTAGTCTTTCATCACCCAAAGAAAGTTCAATGCTATCTTTGATTAATTTCACCTTTCTTAAATGATGTTTTCTCCTCTCAAGTTATTGCTAAAATGTCTGCAAGGAAAATTGGCTGCAGGTGGGGCTTCTGACTTGCTGCCCCTGTAGATGTCCCACGCAGAAATGTGGTGCCATATCTGGGCAGCTCTAGCATTGCTCACACATGAAATGTTCTTCAATTGTGTTCATCGTGTGCTTTACAGACTTTAACCTTGGTCTTTATTTTCTCCAGCTCTTGCAGCCACTCTCTCTGACCCCTCAAACTTCAACGCATATGCCAACAGCAACGCTCAAATCAGCAACTCCTTTTGCTAACACATTTTTTGACCTTGTCTGTTTCGAACTGTTCTCTTCCTCTAAAAACATTTTTTTTTTTAAAGCTGTTTAATGCCCATCTCCATCTTATTCTAGTCCCCTTGTGTTTGATTTATATCAAGTATCACATTTGCCAACCCTTTAATGGCAAGGATTTGGTATCCCTGTCTCCTCTTTCCTACCAGGTGTCCTGTCTGTTCAAACACACTTCACAATCTGCTTTGTATATGGTGAGACAGAAGTAGAAGGTTTGTATGTACATCTGTCACATTAAGGGCAGTGAACGTAGGAGGGGAAAAATGTGTAGTACTTTTTGTTCAAACCTGTATGCAGGTGATTTTTATAATTTGTTCTTGGGTATGGAGGGCACTTCCCTGATTTGCTTGGGAGTGGATCCATGACCTTGTAAAACTTACTGGTTTTACATTCAATGTATTTTAAAGGATCCTAAATCCACCTTCTTGCTTTCAGGTTACTGTTGGTGATTAAAAATGATGCCCTTGAGTATTATATTGAGAAATAGGAAGATAATTATTTATTATTATGTACAGAATTCACGTTGTGAGTATTTATAAGCAGATAACATGCATTAACATCCTTTTGTGTTGCATGGCTTTGATCATTCCCATATGGCAGAGTCATGACTTTTTTTCCTGAAGAAATGTTGAGAAGCATCACCAGCACACAAAGGTCCTTAATGTCATACATGTGATCATTTGTTTAACTGAGATCAGGCTGGACGATATTCAGAGTCTGGCTATTGCTTCTGCGATTCTAATACATGCCAAAACATCAGGGCTTTTCTGTGTTCACTATCTTTTATGCGTGGCACCTTCCCTCCCACATCACACCTGTTGCACAGAACTTTCTGAAATTTACCACTTTTCTGATGTTACATTGTGTAATAACTGACTACTTAGAATAACTAAATGTGCACAAATTTTAGGGCTACTTACAGAAGTCATTTTGCTCTTTGCATTTCTCTGTATAAGATACACTGTCACTGTGACTAATAAACTTCTTTCAGTTTAATTTAGGCATATGCTTGAAGTTATGGTTCTCCTGTATTTATAGTATCACTCTTAATAGCATTTAGAATATAGTTTAAAGTCTTGACTATAACCCTCCAGCCTTGACACATAAAGTGACATGTATGGGCCTAATAACTAAAATATGAAAAACTTCAAAAAAGTATCCAGAGCTGTATTTTTATATGTGAAAAATTTGTAAATAGGCAATTCGATCCCTATATTTTCTTGGAATGTACAAGTGTTAAGTAACTGTGATTCTATCTACTGCAGAAACATGATTAAAGATAACAAGGAAATTGTTCCACTAATGGGCAAGAAAACAAATCCATCTGGTATTCCCCCTTCAAACCAGCAAGAGAAAAAAACAGCTGAAAGCACTCCCACAAAGAAAAGGTAGGACTCTAGCTCAGTCTAAAACATAACTCCATGTTTTGTCTCCTTTAGTAGATACTTGCACTGCAATATCACCAACATCTTTATTCATACTGTATATGTGAATGATATAGACCAGACGAACAGAAGATACTTCAAAAAATTGAGTGCTTATACTGTTTGTAAGTGGAAGAGTATCCCAATGGGTAGACATATGATGTGTGTCTGCTGTCAGGTGGGCTTTCTGCATCCACTGTACATACCTCTGTGAGCTTACATGAATTTGGCCTAATGATGGTCAGCATTTCAATAGGAAAAGGTAAAGTGATCTTTTTAAAGTGGTGGCTTGGCAGGGTACCACAGGTTTTGTATGAAAGATGTTGGCCTGAAACAAGGAACATTTCAAACAGCATCACAAGAAAATGTGGCAGAGGTGGAATTAAAGAATGAAGGCTGGTAGGGCAGGAGGTTTGGGAAATTCTGTTACAAACAGAAACCTAAGTTCACTCTATTTTTCACGATTCTGGTTAGTGAGATATTTTATTTTATAAAATATTCACTTTCATTCATATTTTATACTAGAGAATTAATACAATGATTAAGGGTTTGAATTTAATACGAATATGGAAATACAAGCAGTAATTCATCTCTGATGTTATGCTATTGAAGTTACTTAAGTTACTGTAGACTGAGGATGAATTTTCATTCATAAATTTTTCACTCTGTGGCTAATTACTAGCTATTATAGCAGCCTCGGAAGGCCTAGGCAATTGTGGCTGTTCTAACATTTATAATTTCTTAATAATCCAAGGAATCACTTTCTACAGAAATGGTGTCATAAGTTATTTGAGACCCACTGCCTGGGTGGCCCAATTTCTCCTTTCGACATAAAATTCAAGAAGAGAAACTCTTCATTTGAATCACTACACTTTGCCTGTAGAAGGGGAAGATGAGATATCTGAACAGCTCATAACATACCTGGTACTCCAAAAAGGGGCAGTTGCATGGAAGATTTTGTAGTTAAACCAAATGCTGGCAAATACTACCCTTGAACTGCTTAATCTCATATCTCCCATTCTGTTTTGTGGTATCAATAACAGTAACCCTGGGGGTTTTGCCATCTCTCACCCAAGAGCTCAGGGTGTGGCCAGCAACATTCCTGTAATACAAGGAGTGAAGATCACATGAATTTTAATGCAGTGGCTTAACGTGTTCTATTAATTACATGTTTCTATGCTGCTGTACTTCTGTAGCTGCAAAACTCTTCCTTCTGGTATATTGTGCCACTAGGCAGCTATTGCACATCCATGGGTAACATTTCTCACTTGACAAATGTATTGGCAATATGTACTTTGTGAAAATACAGTGACTTACCCTTACAGTTAAATGAAAATACCCCTGGTATTTGGGTGGACTAACCGTATGCAATTAAGTACAGGAAAGCCAACAGACAGGCTGGGAGGAGTGCTGCCAACGTTGTCAGAACCTGATTATATCTGTGGGCAGTGTACCTGACAGTTTGCACCATGGCCACGTAAGCACTTGGCTATTTTTTGGCCATTGTCCACTTGCTTTGCATGGTGGTTTTTATTTTTCTTCCCGCTATGGTATCCCTAGATAAACCACATAGGTTAGGTATGTCAGCATCCAAACCACGTCATAGCTGCTGTTCAGCTGTTGCACGCTGAAATCTTCAGCATGAATGCACCGTTGGGAGAGACATCAGCCTGTGTCACACCACCCCTCCTGGTGCTGAGCAAAGTGCAAGTGAGACAGTCCAGCTAAGCCTCAAGTGCGGCACTTCTGGCTTTCTGGAGATCTGCTGTAGCCTCCAACAACTGTTTGCCAGTTGGGACAGATCCTGCACATCTTAGTTCAGGAATGCAGAAACCAGGATGAGCCCATGGTGTTTTCAGTCTTTAGTCTTCCTGCCAAGCTAAGATCCCAGTGAAACAACATTGATTTACAGCAGCTGTGAATCTGGTGTGTGTGGTGGAAGTGATGGCTATGGTCCTGTTTCTGTCTAGGTTTTTCCAGTACTCTGAGGAGCACCCCG
>VXAV01008244.1:333387-352166 GCA_013399715.1 Alectura lathami
CCATAAATGCAAATGTTGACAACTTCCATGTAGAACATAATTTTCCCCTTCCTTTATTACATAATCTCTATCCCCCTTCTTGGCTAGCACCCAATGTTTTGTAAGCCAACTAAAAAAATCAGTGCTCTTTAGAAAAGAAAATCATAAACGTGATTCAGGAAATACACTGTCAAACAAACAGCTACTGGTGATCAGAGCACACTGTAAAATGTAATGAACCGATCTGGAAACAGACACTTTAATTTCTGGTAGGTTAAAAATGGTCTTTATTTTTCATATTTACCAACAGGATGTTTTGCTACAGATCGAGTTGTTGCATATTTCAGGTTAGGATGTTCAATCAGCAAAACAGGACAGCATTCTGGAGCCAAAGCACTCTGTGGAGATTGTATAAAAATGTTATTGTTATGCAAATATTTTAAAATGTTGGGCCACAAAAGACTACTGATGCAGAAGTGATTTACACAATGTGTTCAATATTGCCTTTATTTCATGGTGCTCAAAGAAGTAGGACATCTTTAGAAAACATACAAAGCTGTGTTTGTTGGTCTCCTTTCCATTAACTCATGCCAGGCATGGTCCACTGAACTTTTCTGTCTCCTAATATAAATGAACACAGTTCTGGTCTTAAATTGCTAACAGAAAGAAAAATCTACTCATCAGTGCTGCAGAACTTGAAATACTTTAAAGCAGATTTCTGAGCAGATCTTTTTGTTGTCATTTTTCTTAGATTCTCTTATGTGGACATAGATTAATTAAGCCTTTTCTTTTTTAGCCTTTATTGACACAGAATCCTATTTCAGACCTCTCTTCCAATTACTGCCTACCATTGCTTTTCATGTGGTTTTAGCCATAAGCTTTCTATATCTTCAGATACTTTATCAAAATTTAAATGAGATATATCAAATCTAATGTTAAACTATATCTTGTCTCTAAAGCAAAAAAACAAAAAAAGAAAAAAAAGTCCACACCATTGGCTTAACCTTGATTTCATCACTCATTGTCTAGGTCACAAATAGCTTCAACTAGATTATGCTTCAACCAGCACATCTGCAAACCTCACTCTACGAATATTTATCAGCTCCAGGAATAGCAGAATCAAACAGGTTTCGAAGACATATCACTGTTCCTATAAATAGTGATGAAGCGGACATTTGTCATTACCTAGTGCCATTATTTATTCCATGTCTTTATTTCATTAATTTAATGTTTAACTATTTAGCATGTGTGGCCCAAATTTGTCCTAGTTCCTGACAGATCAGTGTGGAAGAAAATTAAATTACATTTTATTTTCATAGATTGTATTTTAAGCATTTCTCTCTGCCCATCAGTCTTGCTAGCACTCATTTAATACACAAAGATTATGATTAGTTGAAGTCTGAATTACCTGATATTATAATCAAATTATTAATTATCTCTGATTAAAAACAATCCAGAGTGATTAAATATTTAAAACAGCTTTACAAAAAAAAAAAAAAATAGAACATTTGAAGAAACTAAGAAAGAATATATAGTAATACATTATAAACAGTAGTCTATTTTAAGAGTTCATTTAAATTAGTTTTACCTGGATATAATGAAACATTTGAATTGTAAAGTCATCCCTGGAGTTTTCAAGAATAAGGGTACCACCCATGTTAGAAGTGGTGTTGTGAAGGTCAAAAATAAGGTCATACGCATCATCACTACCTTTTGGACCAAATATATGATTGATTTCCTGAGCCCTTCTCACTTCATATGGAATATCTTCCACCACTGTCTTTCTGTTAATATTAGTACAAAGAAATTAGTCAACTCATTCCATGACTTTACAGTCAACAAAATACGTATATCCTTTTCTTTTCACTTTAATTCTGTAATTGACTGGGGTTGAAACTGCCTATTTAATTACCTGAATTAAGATTTGATGTTTGTGCTTGAACAAAGCAAATATGGTTGTGAATGAAAAACAGGTCTTACTGTCATGTATCTTGTGCAGAAAGGTTGTAAGTTATTGTTTTTAAATCTGATTTTAGCAATAGCCTGTTTACTTCTCTCTTATTTCTTTGCATTAACTTCTAGTCCATGTATCTCAAAATTTCCTTCCATGAAGAGAACTAACTCAATTTATCAACAGCTCAAGCCATTTCCAGGACTGGATTCAGCTTCTGCTGAGGATGGTGTTCAGATACTTGTCCATTCCCTGTTATCTTGGACCTCAGCTACAAGGTCTTCCATAACCCGATTTCTTCTCATGTTCTGCTCAGATTTTGTTACAGTCTGTTGTTTTAAGTCCTAGTGGCACTCAAAGCTCATAGAAGATTTTGCCACCCCAAATCTCTTCCTCCAAAGTTTTAATACTTTCAGTCTCAGATGGCTGTGTCTGTACTGGATTTTAAAAAATGGTCTTAGCCTAAGAACGGTGTGAGATCATCTACTTCCTGTGATTACAAAATAAATGTGACACATATTTCTTCCATTGATATTCACTTTTATCATTAAGATCTTTCTGATACTTGATTACCTGTTCAGCATGCAACTATACCAGGCATAAAAAATGTGGTTTCATACCACAAGGTACACTGCTGGAATAGATGTCTCAAAAGCAGAGAAACATAAAATCCCAATAAAAATGTAAACTCGGTTACTGCTGTACAGTAATTGTAGATTATATTTCTTCTCAAATATGGAGTCAGATAAATTATTGAATGTTGTCAGTCTGTAATAGATAAGCTAGAAATAAAGCATTCTAATTTCAAGTTTTCATCTTTTATTGTATATAACTGAAATTAAATACTCTTCCCTATTTGTATGTCTTTGTTTTCAGATACTGAAGTCTACATTTGAACTGTTTTGTGTTTTCTTATTTCATAACTGTATTCAGAAGAGTGTGAATTGCACAATAAGATGTGAGAAATACTGACTGCAACTCAGAGCAGCAATACTTATGTTTACACAGACACAGACAGCTAATCCCATACTAATTTGAAATGCTATGTGTTGGTTTGAGACTCCTTCTACCAGCAAGTTTTAAAATGAAACTGTTAACACACGCAACTTGTTCTTTTTGGGTTAAAGGTCAATAATTTCAGTTATGTGACTGACCAGTTAAAATAGTAGTGGAACCTGTGTTAACATTTTAATCTTGAAAGGAAGATCCTTACAGTTTTAAAAGCAGAAAATTAAAATAACAGAAAGTACAACTATTCTTACCCAAGATTATCAGGGTCAAAAACACGGTTCAGATCACAGTCAATGTATCTAGTACACTTCTTCACAGCTCTTGGGTTGCTGAGAAATGGTTTCACTTCCATTCCTTTTCTCTGAATCTCAGCTCCATTCTCTTGCCAGTGCTTGACCAAAAATATCCCTGATAGCTCATTACCATGAGTTCCTCCAAAGATAGCAACCCTTCTTACTGGAGGTTTTTGAACAACAGAACAGGAAGTCATGCTTTTCAGCAGCTTTAAGGATTGCTGAAAGCAAAACAGAAAATAATGGTAAAGCTTGTATCTCAGAAAAAAAATACAGGTTTGTTTTTTTAAAGTAGGAAATTCTTAATGCCTGTTTAAGTCAGACGTGAATGAAAGCAAATTAACATCTCTCTAGGTTTCAGATTCCTGTTGCAGTGCAGGGCGTTGCTCATCTGACTCTCCTCCCTCTCCAGGATCCCGCCCCTTCATTTGCCATATTTAGTAATACCCCAAATCTGTTACTGCTACAGTTACACAGTTCAAAAGTTAACTTCTCCAGGCAATCTCTATTAATACATGATATAGAGGTAAATACTGTGCTAATGAAAGTATGAAAACACTTTTTAAATGCATACTTCAATAATATGCTGAAATGTCTGATCCTTTGCAATTGCAAACTAGGTGTAACAAGTATGTTCATGTGTGTTTTAAGTTACATAAACATTACAGTATACATGGGCGTAATGATTTAAAGTGAGTAAAAACAGTAAAATGTGAATCATATCTTGCCTCTAGATCAACACATAATGTTGAAACATCAAGTACTTTCATCTAAAAGAAAAAAAAAAAAACAAAAAAAAAAACAGCTGAGTTCCTCAAAGCATGTTGTTGCTTGTATGACCTTTGTTGTTTTAGACAATCTGAAGAACAATGATTAGAGGAACACTAGCTGAAACTAAAGTGCAATATATCCACAGTGTGCCTAGTATTCCTGGCTCTAGGTGTGTCTTGGGATCTGCTAACACAGGCCTCTACGACATTGAGACAACTTCTCAGTGATGGCCCTTCTGCAACCTCTGTTAAAAAGGAAATGATACAGACCACAATGGGACAAAAGTTGGGCTCTTCCCCCAAAAAACTTAATCAACAACTTCTTCCATTCTGAAAAACATTCACATAGGTTTTCTGATAGGGAATATACGCTAAACAGCAGCCATAACTTCCATTATGAGCATTAATACATTTAGAAGAAAAGATCTCGATATGAAAAAAAAAAAAAAAGTTTTACAGATCGAAATGATTTAGAACTATTTAAAATTAGTGTCCAGTATGCAAAATAAACATAAACATGTTACATTGCAAAGGAATAGAAGGTATTTATTGAACAAATCCTTTTTATTAATATACCTCAGTGACTGAGAAAGTATTTGGCTAGTGTCTGTGAGAGCTTTTATAACCCAGGTCGATAGATTATATCTCTAGGGAAACAAAGCTAACCATACGATTTATCTAGACAAATTCTGCCAGCAATACATTTCCTACAAATGCTATTCTCTACGTTGCAACTTCCGCCTGCAGATTTGCTGAACCTTATAGCAAGTTAATACAGACAGAGCGTTTACTTTGAGTCAGCCGTCTTTCTCTTGTACTTTTAAGCTGTCAGCTATTTAATCGTGGTAAGTAATTTATTAAACAAAGCAGTAAAGCTGTATTTTACAGCACTGGACAGTCTGTACTGTCCTTTGACCCTGGGCCTTTAGCAAGGTGCCAGAAGGGCTATTTGCACGCTGCTTGAAAAAATGACTCACGCTCTGAATCTTGGTCTGTCGAATTCAAACACCACGGCAGTTTGAAGAGCAAACAGCAAAATGCAGATCTGCAGCGCTAGTACGCGTAGTTTATCCCTCATTGCTGGCGGTGCTGGAATGGCTATAATTCCTTGCAAAAAGCTGAATGAAATACAGAGACCGTTTATGCACTTACCTCACTTAACATGCAAGAAGTTTGTCTCCTAAGAGCTCTCTTAGGACAGCTACAGTGCATTTCCAAACATGAGTTTAGGAACTAAAGCCATGGAAGCTTCTTTTATACTCTTAGAGCAAATTAACTTCCCAACAGTTTTTAACTCCTGGTCTCCCAGGACATCACAAGAACATGTGTCATTAAATGCAGACACCTGGAATGTTTTTCTTTCTTCTGAATTAAATGCTGCAAACAATTCCTTTTTCCTCTTCTCTGCCAATACTTACACTTTGAAACTTATGTAGGAACATTTTTGGTTTGTTAAGAATTCAGCACTGATTTTATGTACTGATTTATTTGCAAAGAAACTTTTGACTTAGTTTATGGTTAAGGAATGACAAATATAGTAGTTATTAATTGCAACAATGCTGCACAGCACACGTACTCCATGTTCCCTTCCCTTCCACTGAGGTGACCTGGTCTAAAACTTGGAGGGAGCACTCCAAAGCTGTACATTTGGGAATGAATCCACAGGCTAGGATTTAACAGAGGAGCTGATCAGAAATTACATGGTTGGAAGCAGCTGTGTGAAAACCTCAGACTAACAGTTAACAAGCAAAAGCATGAAAAACAGAGATATTTTTATTTATATCCATGTTCGTGCCTGCAATTTGTTAACATTCAGCTTTTGCCCCGGGTTCCGCAGGTTCCAAGCATGGGGCCATCCCCGGGGCCATCCCCGGGGCCATCCCCGGGGCCATCCCCGGGCCCTCAGCAGCAGCCTCCCACAACCACCAACGGCCGCAGCACCACCAGACCCAAGCCCCAGCCGCACCCGCCCTTTCCCGCCCTTTTTCTCACCTCACACCTGAGCGAGGGCGTGGCCGTTTTGGCCGTTATTTTTGGCGGGCTTCGCCTCAGGCCCCACCCAGTGAGGTGCTTCTGTCAGTGGGGGGTGCTGCTGGTGTGTGAAGCGCTGTGCAGGTTTGTCCTGGTGTCTCCTGTTACTCGTGTTTGATTTTACTTTTTCTCACGTTTTTTAGCTTAGGGCTTTAGTTTGCTCATCTTCATCAGAAGGCAGAAAGCAACATGGAAAAGCAATCTTATGCAACCTAAGAAATGGCTTCAAAAGATGAAATGTCACATTTGTGGGATTTTGTTTTTAAGTGTGTTATTTACTGATAGTGGCTTTATTGTGCTATCAATGCATTTTAGATACAATATTTTTTTGCTTTAATTCAAAGCCATATATCTTGTTGTTACATTTTGCAGCAAGATTTAAGCATTTATTTTATTTTAGTACTATATTTTCAGGGATTCAAAAATATTCCTTGCATTTGAATGTACGTTTACTTATAAATTCAGAACTGCATTCAGTAATTTTACAGCACACAAAGAACATTGGGAACACAGATTTTACTTTGAGGATGTAATGAATTGGGTCATTAATCTGCAAAGACCAATTGCATGCTGTTTGGTACACCTGTGAATCTTGTAAATCCAAGTCCTCACATGTTTTAGGTTTGTCTAAAGTGATGCATGTAACCGGTTATACAGAGTGTTAAGACAAACTGCCATAAAATTGCACAAAATTTGAGTGTGTTTAGCTTACTTTTTCCATTTACCTAACTTTCGCACAGCACATTTGGAATAATCAGCACAGTGTTGCCTATTAAAACAAAGCACAGGAATGAAGAGGAGTTTAGCTGACAACTCAGCTCGCAGCACAGCAGGTACTGCTCATTCTTCTGAGCTTTACAGTTCATAAGTCATAATGCTTGTACCCTAGACCCCCCATTTCCCAAGTAGACTTGTATGGATTTCTATGTTATTGCAGCGCAGGGCAAAATTTTGCAGTCAGTAAATGAAGTGTTTAACTCACAGGCTGGTGTGCAGGATAGAGGGCTAGGAATGCGAATTCTGTAAGGCAATGGCTGGTTTATGTTATGTGTTTATGGAATATAATTCCTATGGGAGATGTAAAATAATAAAAAATTGTTAGGTACTATTTACATATTTTAAGTATAGATTGTGTATCCTTTTACTGCTGTAGTATTATCATATGAATTTTAATTTTAGGTTGTTTACCTGTACCTCTGTTCAATCAGAAAAAAAGGAACAGACAGCCCCTCACTTCAAATCCACTTCAGAATGAGCCAGGTACCAGTTCTGGGACTCGTGGCTTTTCTTCCACATCAATGGGTAAATAAGATACATGTATTTTTAATGAGTCTAAATCCAATTAAATGTTAACTTTATACTTGTATTATATTAAATTAGATATTGTCCTTATCAACAACTATATGCATCCTTTATTTCTGAAGAGTTCATTATGTAGAAAATGTCCTCCAGGAAGTTTCTTTCTCCACTATACAATTGAGCTTTTTTTTTTTGTGCCCAGAGGGAGGTCAGCTCTTTGTGTGTTAGAGAATGAAGTAGCACTGGCATTTAAATCGTCTCTTGAAACTCTGACCTTTTGTTTTCAGTTGATTTCAATCAAAATTCAAGCCCAGTATTACAAGAAGAAACACGTAGTAGACGCCTGCATCTTGCAGATGCAGAATTCAATCTTTATTATTTTCACTATGTTTTACTTGTAATAAAAATGTCTCTATGATAGTAAGAAATGTTTAATGTTTGTAACTTGAGCATAATCTAGAAAAGCAACCTACTTGTTTGAAGTTGCCTTATAATAACAGATATCAAAGGAGCACTTTTTGTTGCTCTCCCCTCCTTAGTGAGACTATTTGTGGAACATAAGGCAGATAGAGCAAGAGCCCTAAGTAGGCCTGGTACCTTTCAATCTTTTCAATTTGTATCTATATTTAATCTTTTGTCTTTTGAGAATTAGGCTGGGGACCTACAAACACAGAAGTAGCTGAACTACAGAAAGCAGCTAACAATGGGTATGTAAAAGCAGATTATTTGTTGTTTTTTGGTTTTTATTTAGGCACGAACTATTCGTTTCACAAACTATGAACCATCTACCTGTCCTAAAATAAAGCTGCTACTGTGTCACTGATATTTTAACTTATCTTTGAAAGCAGACCAGAACATCACATGGCTCCTTCCCTTATGAAGCCACCAAATGCGTTAAAGTCTAATTTGGCCAATGCTGGAAAAAGCTTGTATGCCTGCAGGTTAGTGAAAACTTTAGATTTTATTATCCTTAACCAAAATTCTTCTCATATGAAAGTCTATCTCAGATCATTCTGTATTATAGTAGCATTCAGAAGGATCCTATTAATACTCAGGTAATCATTATAGTCTGAACATTGTAGTCAACTGAATATCTTTCCAGTGTACCTAATCCTAATTCAGCAGGATTTAAGCAGGTGTGTAATCACTGCCCTGTATACAGATAAATTTGTCTAAATATTTCTCAGATTTTTAAAACTAAAGCAATGCATAGATTGTTTTTATGTACTGTAATTGCTTATCTGAGTATTCAGGGTAGATATTGTGATATTGAATTATGTCTTATATTTCACTGCAGGGCAGAAGAGAAGACTCCCAATACTAATGTTTGGAACAGAAATGAGTATACTCCTCTAAGTAACAGAACAGGTTCAATATCTGACAGCGGAACTACTCGAAAGTTTGAGAACCTTTCAAATAATTTGAAAACTGTTCAGCCACAAAAAAAGCCTGATAACTGTAATTCATCTCAGCATACCAAAACAACAGAAACCAGCCAAACATATTTGCGTAAAGGACAATGGCCAGGGAAACCCAACACTGTATCCAGAAGTCTGCAGGATCACGGCCTGCCATATAAATATAACTACAATAGTCAGCAAACTAACATGAATGAAAAACAACTTGGTTGTGTTCCAGAAGACAAAAGTCAGGTAAATTTATGGAGATCATTAATGGGAAAATAAATGGACAAAAATAAAATTGAGGAAAGATGAGGCTCTCATCAGTCCTAGCTACCTTAACAAACCCTTCAGTTCCTAAAAATGTAGAACTGAGATTTTCGTATTTTAATACCTTACTGTCCTCAGCATGATCATATATATTGGTAGGGCATTATTTGCAGAGTCTGAACAAACATCTTAATGTGAATATTGGATATATAACAATAATTCTTGAATATCCCTGTGACTTTTACAGTCCTCAAGTGCGTACCTCTAACCTGAGTTTTCATCTTCCTCTTAAAGGATATTTCATCATCTCAATTAAAACTTAAAGAAAAAAGGAATTCTTTGCGAATCATATCAGCAGTCATCGAAAGTATGAAGCACTGGAGTCAATATACTTACAAAACTGTGCTATTATTTGAAGTTTTAGGTAAGCATGGAGCACTTTTAACTGAGGATAACTTTTAGTGTGTTTCACTTCACTTTTTAACTGACATTATCTGAGAAATGAACATGGTGAAAGACAACAGAAATGACTAAAATCTTTAAGATCAATAAAAACATACAATGTAATGACATCTCAGAAAACTATTATTTTGACAGCTAAAATATGTGTAATGTGTGTAATGTTTTATGTTGACTGGCACATGAGGATCAATATAACTTAGAGAACTCTGTTTTGCTCTGGTTAACAAGGGAATAACCCATTTACTGTGACAGTTATGGAAATGACATTTTGTCACTCAGTGTAGACAGACTTCATATACAATTTTACTATTAGAGGCATGTGTGACATCCGTAGCTCATATTGGAACTTCCAATGCTGACAGCACAAATTATGATAGGAAGCTGATGCTGATTTACATACCTTTGTGCTTTTGTGTAGGAGATATTGTCGTGATATCTTTGTATCATATTTGGTACTGCTCTGATGTTTACATTGTGATTTGTTTTTGCTATATGGTGTAGGCACACTTGATTCTGCGGTCACATCTGGAGCATATGGAGCAAAGAATTTTCTTCTCAGAGATGGAAAGGAGAGTCTGCCTTGTGTTTTTTATGAAATTGTAAGTATGCCCATGTCTATATATAACACAGACACCACTACCTACAATCCCTTTTAAGAAGATAATAATATGTTGTTCTGATAAAACAGAAAATTGTTATGTAAAAGGAAAGCGGAATGCTTATACCTCATTGTTGCCAAACTGGTGTAGGGCAATAATGCAGCCACTACTTAAGAATCCTCCGACTTCAGTTTCACCAAAAATATTGAAGATGCAGGTGGGGCTTTCAGTTCAGCTCCTAAGTAGTTGGTGATAGCAAAAAAAAGATTGTGTAAATTCCTTCTGTGCTTGATACAGTCTTCAGAAATTGACTAGTAACTAACAACCAGACATTTTGAAAGCTTTCGTGTTAGAAAGGAGATATAATTTTTTTTATTATGCTTTTGATGAAGGACCGTGAGCTTCCAAGACTAATTAGAGGTCGAGTGCACAGATGCATGGGAAACTATGACACAAAAAGGAATATTTTCAAGTGCTTCTCTGTAAGACCAGCCACTATTCCAGAACAAAACACTTTCCAAGAATTTGTTAAAATTTCAGATGTTGAGATGACAGCATATGTAAAAACAATGAATGAAACTTAAAAGTCAAAATTGTTGTAGAAAGCCCATTTACCCAAACTAATATTGAAAATGTGATTAAAAAATTGAAAATATTACTATGCTATGTTATCCAGCACATGTTAATGACAATGTTTTGTTTCCTCTATTACTTTTCATAGTTTAGCTTCTCTAGTTATCTGTGCAGTAACAGGTTTTGTTATGTACTTGATTCGATTTTACTGGAGAAATTCTGAATTAAAATGTTGAAGTTGTTCATGTACATAATTTATATGAACTCTTTCTGCTAAACAGGAATGAGCCAAGTTCTATTTTTTGGAAAGGAATGGACTGTTTGATCCATTTTATATACATAAAAAGTAAAATCCATAGATCTATTTTACTGTGAATTCAATTCCAGAAAATGTTCCCTTTCCTTTGCTGAATAACAAGAACACATGCAGAAGCTCTTCTAGAAATGAGCAGAATAGATATTGCAGAAAGATTTCACAGGATACGGCTGTATGTATTAGGTATTCACATGGTTCCCATTGATATACCATCTGATTATATTTTTCTTTAAAAACTGAGTCATTATAACACCTGTTTAAAAGAGCAACACACCCTGAAGCTGTAGGAACATTGTTCAAGGACAAACAGGAAGCTGAAGAGAAACAATTACTTGAACACAGAACTTCCTTATGTTTGCCATAGGAACATCTTGTGAGGGGTGGTCCATGCATGTGTTTGTGTCTATGCCTTCAAACATTAACTTTCATAGATCATTCCTGCTATTTCTGTTTCCTTTTCCCTTTACCTCATTTGCTTTGTACTAAATCTGTTGGGATTTTTTTTTTTTTTTAAAAAAAGAGAGAGAGAGAGCTGTCAAGAAAATAGTGATTGATTTTTATAATTTTTTTTTATTATACAGTGTTGGCAATTGGAAATTTCACATTTAAAATAATTGAAATATTGTATCCAACAAGTCAAATACAGAAAACAGTAAATATTCTAAAAAGGAGCCAGCTAGTCAACGCAGAAACACATTAATGGAAAATACAGCTTTTCATCACACTTAAAAAATTATATATTTAGAATAAAACTTGAACCTGATCCCATAAATTGTTTGACTTTTAACAAGAAAACGCTTTACACAGTTTAACTTGCAGACGGTCTTTATTTTAAAAAGTGATCTGTCAGTGTTAGCACATGTATTGTTAGCAACACCCAACTGAATCTGTCAGTCGTGATGAAGTAAATGCTTTACTAACTGTGCTAAGAATCGCTTGCTTTATCCCTATGTTCTGTGCTAAGCTGGTTCTCAGCATGGATGTTTAAAGGAAAGTTTTGTCTGCCCAGTTGTAGGGGTCATATACATGTACTTGATTTCCCTTGTAACTAATAAAATATTAAAGAAAGTTCCAAATGGAGGCATTAGTTTAACTCAGAAGTGAAGAATATTATGGGAAATAGAGCTTGGCAATGCTTACAATGGAAGAGGCCTACGTTTAACAAGCGAAGGATTTGGTACAGCAGTGTTGTAAAACGTAGGACTCCGTTATAACAGTAAGTTAAAATTACAAAGGAAGTTTGAACGATGGGACCACACCTGTGTGTGTGTAATCAGCATCACACAAATGCCGCAGTCCTAGTGATTTTGGTTGAACGATTGGTTCCATTTCCACACATGTGAAAATTACGTTTATCAGCAATGACAGGAATAGATCATTTGTGTCTGCTAGGTATGTCTTAAATGTTAATAAAAATTTAAAATAATTTTACTTTTAGCAAGTGTTTAGATCCTTGCAACTTTTTTCTATTTTACACTAACAAATCACTTTTCTAGTGAAACATTAAGTGACAGTCGTAAACATCACACAAAACAGAAAAAACCCTACGTAATACAGTTTATACACGTTACTCAACATTTTTCAGTGGTTGTTGTTTTTTTTTTTTTAACCAGATTGATCCTGTCTTGTATAATGGTTCTAGTGTAAAGGCACAGGTTGGTTAGGAAAGAAAAGCCTGCATCTCTGTCTCTCTTTACTTTGTGGTGATTATTTTCTTTTTACTTGCTGATTGGTATTCCTCACTTTCCTGACTTTTATATGAAAACTATCAATCTCAGTTATTCATTGAAATGAAAAGTGTAAGATGTTCCTGAAAAATGTGTTACTATACAGAAATGATGGAAATATATTCTGCTTAGTTTAGAGATGTTCCTTCAACCTACTTTGTTCAATATTTGGAAGATATAATTCCTTAGTTGCTGAGAGCAAAAACACAATACTTGCTGTCTTGTTCTCAATGTATTTAATTCTACTATGAAATCTGTATTTTCAAACATTAGTAATGAAGCTTACGAAGTTTATGCACAGAATTAGCTTTTAGAGTGCATGAAAATGTAGCAACAAACCATTATTTTGGAATTCAACGCAATGTTCCATTGAAGTTTAGAAGCGTGAGGAATGTAAACTAGACTGTAGAAGTCTCTGACACATTAAAATTACACAGTGATCGTTCTATCTGTTTGCATTTTCTTATACATCCTCAACATGTCTCTGTCTGTCCCTTCATGTACACTTTCCATTAAAAACAAACAAACAAAAAACCAAAATCCTAAACTAAATTCTGAAATTAGTTGGGCTCAGGTAAGTGGAGAATACTAAATTTAGTCACTTGGTTTATCCCAAAATACAAAACTGAGAAGTACAACTCTAAATTAAATATAATCTATGTGTTTGTCAATAAATAATTGAAAATAAAATATAAGATTAGAATTCAAATTTTATTTTAAATGAAAAACATAACAGTGAGGTGAAATTAGAGCCCAATGTTTCTCTTCCTTAAGGCAATCAAGTGCACTTATTTCAATCCTTGATAGTAATGAATCCAGTGCTGCTGAGGAAATTAGATAAATTTCATACACGAGCCCATGAAATATGGCCACGTGCTGGTTCTGACATGGACTCAGATTCTTGTTGGTTTTGTTCAGTAACATTTCACATATATATGTATATATTAAAATAATGGGATCTTAAGAATGGGAATATTAGAATCTGGTTCATTCTGGCTTGTATTGTCATTACATGCAACGGCCATAGGGCATGTATCTTTTGTAAACAGATTTTTATTTACTGCCTTAAAAAACAAATGACAACAACAAAAATACTGCAGTTGTCATAGTTCAAATCATTTTGTAAAATTCCACCTAAAATTACAATGTAAGGAATATGGAAAAAAAAATTTCCACTTCTCTTGTTAACCTGTTACATCATCAGTTACACCATCACAGAGCCTTTGGAAGTAGGTACATGTTGCGCACTTGTGCGCTCTCTCTCTGTTATATTCATGAACATGACTGTAAGTCTTAAAGATTAGATCAGTACTAAAAAGTGTCCTGATAACTGGCAATATGGAAGTATTACTAATACATATAGATTAAAAAAGAACATTTTTCTGATATACAATTCTTTTTAGCTATCAAGCTTAATTTTAGGCCATGGCTACTAGTAGTCTTTCTTTCACTAATCAAAGTAATTATAACAAAATATCATTATTGGTTTTAAAATTATTGGGATCACAAAAGTTTTGACATTTAACAATATATAAAAAGTGAATTGAAGTTTTTAAAAGTCGTATGGTTTTGAGACACAAAAGAAACTGTTTGGGAGGTAGGCAGATGTTTTGAGGATAAACAGATATATATTTTTTTGTCTAAGGCATTATGCCACTGTATGTTTAGACCAGTACAAAGGCTGCTGATTAATCTTGGTTCAATTCCAGAGTGTTCGCTACTCGTGTATGGAAGACTATCAATGCACTTTTGGTCTCGAAAATCTGACCTTCTCTCCCCATCTTTTTTTTTTTTTTTTCTTTTTAGCAATAGAGCTAAATGGAAGTGCTATAATAATTTCTGCCCATTGCCTGTAGACAGGAATGTTCTTTCTTAAACATTAATAAAATACTATAAAATAGTAGGTATTGGAGTTGGAGATATGTGCTCTTTTGGTGCATATTTTGCAAAGAATGGTAAAAAGACAGACAACATAACCCCAACAATTGCCAGCATATACCCCCATCCAATCTGGCAGTCTCCTGCATAGTAGATGTCTGAATTCTCACAGAATCTCTTCACAGTAGCAGAGTTGAAACCAAAAGGGTAAACCAAAAGCCCAGAAGCCATTATGAACACTAGAGAGGAGAAAAAAGCCCACAGTTATTATTGAACATTTAATTCATTTGAAAGAATTCTTTGTTTTAGAAAGGCAAACGTGTTACACTAAAAATGATGGAAAAAGTTACAGCTTAAAAATACCCCTTCTGACTGTCAGGTTATTTTCCTTTTTATGATTATTTCAGATGGACAGCAGTGTCATAACATGGCAGTAAGTTAGTATTGGGATTTTTTTTGTGTGAGAACCGTTGCCCAATACATTACGTCCAGAATGTTGTAATGCACGTTATGCAGCCATTTAAAACATGAGATGATTCAGATATAATGGAATCCAGAGGAGAAGAATTCCGAAGCTTGCAGATTTCAAACCAGCTTCATTTTCTTCTCAATAGCATTTTTGGACTTGAGACAATTACTCTGTTCTGCTAAATACCAACTTCTAATGAAACAGTTTAAATCTACTTTTTCAGATTCTGCAGCTAAGATTCTAAAAAAGTAAGCTTTCTCATTCTCAGTATTACAAACTCAAATTATTCTAGATAAAGCCTGCATTTGACCTAAAGATCGTGAGGCAAAGAACAATATAATCTGTCATTTTGTTTGGCTTTGAGCATTGGAATTTTTCAGTGTTTTTTTTTTTTTCTTTAAATTTTCTATTTAAAGTTGAGTATTAGAAAAGATTTTTGACCTGAGGGCTGTAACCTAAAAAAAAAATAAGACCTAAAGTTCCCATATTATCTACTTTTGTTAGCTTGGTGTCTAAAAACACAGAATAAAGATAACAAGACATGCTGTAGAAGTCTGAAATTTCAGTGTAAAGGCACAAAGTTAAAGTAAGAGGAAATCTCTACCAGAGTCTTTCACTCCTTTGAGCCAAATACACTAGCAGATTAATTCAGCATATAATGAGGAAATATGTCTAAAATACAATCAAAGCTTAAGCTGCCTCTTGATGTTTGAAAGCCAGACTTGCCTCCTGCAATTACACTGTCTGTATTATCTGCTCAATTTTAATAGAATTTCACAGATTTTAGTCTTTCAATGAATACACGATGCATTTAAATATCATGGTTTGTGCAATTAATGAACAGCAGAACTACTTTTCCAGATTTGAAAATAAGTCTGCCCAAGGTACAGTACAGCTACATTAAAATGTTCCAGGCACAGTGCTCAGAGCCCACCTTGGAAGTCAAGAGGGGCTGATGTATGCTGATTTGAAGGGTTGTGCCATCCCAGCCATTGTATATACCTCTTGTTAGCAAGAACACTGGATTTTTATGTTTAATTTTATGGGGTTTTGTTTTGGTTTTGTGCTGTTGAATTTGTGCTGTATTTAAAATCTATAGTGTGTTTTTAAAATGCTTTACTTTACGCATAAGATACTAAGAGGCAGTTCCTATTCCCACACTCCCATTCTTCCAGACCAGCATTTTGTTTAAATTCAGAGTGAATTGTAAGTCAAGCCCAGAGGTAATCAGAGTTAACTGTTGCATTTGAGCTGATAGATAATTCATAACCAGCAAATATTTAATGAAACGTTAAGATGATAAAACTAACACTGCATTCTATTCTCTGTTTTAAGGTGTGTGAAAGTGATGATGATTCAAGGTCCTCCTCAGCACAAACAGCATCCTAAGCACATGCTCTACAGTCCCAGATCTTTAACTAGCTGTGCCTGCTGTGGGTGCTCAGGACAGGAGGGAGCACAAGATGCTCAGCACTGTACAGTTCTCAGCAGCTGTGCTTCTCTACTATTAAACAAACATACAGAATCTGAAGCTAAATGCAAAGAAATAAGTTGTATAATGCAGGCCTACCTTAAGTGCACACATATCAAAGAACACAAAGAAGAATAAAAGATAAAAATATAATAAAAATGAAGCTAAGCTAGACACACATAAATGCCTTGTCTGTGTCTCTGTGGCAAAGGTCACTGAGCTTTCCCAAAAGAAGAAAAAGAGCTAAGGGTCAGCACACTTCCTTTGTCCCACAGCACAGCCTGAAAGTTGTGTGACGCTCTTGCACACCCAGGAAGATTCTAAGAGCACCACTTCTGTGGAAAGAAATATAGAAAGCAACCTTGGAGAACAACTGGAAAAGGAAGACTTTTCTTACTGCTATTGTAAATATCGAGTGTTAAACCTCTGCGCAGAGCTACATACCAAACCATGCTCCATCTGTTAGACCTATGTGGTCTATGGCTCTAAGCTCTAACTGCTCTAAGCAAGATGCAGGTCTAAAAGTAAAATTTCAGATCATTCCTCTTTTCAAAGTCAAAATAACCCACAGATCTCGTTCAGCTGTAAGTCAAACACAATTGTAATCAATTTTTTAACAGAAAATCCCTTTAAACTTTGCTGTTAAACTTTGATGTTTTCCTGATAGTATCTCAGCCGCTCGCTCTACTTTATCCATACATACGTCACATGTATGTTTTCCTTTTGTTTGTGCTACACAGAGTTATTTTGAAGGTTGTGTTTACAGCGATGCCAGTGTTTTGATTACCACTTGGTACTGATGTTTTGTTTTTGATTTTTTTTTTTTTGAAATCAAGAAATAGTCTGTCACAGTAGACTGTAATGTGTTCACATATCAAGCTGGCTAAAAAGTTACCCGTGGTTTCATATCCTCAGGCATGTCACAGAATGACCTCATTATTCTCATTTAGATGCCCTCTTTCTTACAAAGGTTCAAAATATTGAATAGCCTGTTATTATCAGCAGAAGCCAAGCTTTCAGACATGGTGCTAACGACTGCCTAATAGTGCTGTCCATCAGCAGCAGTTAGCTGGGAGAACACACAAAGAAACAGTGGGGCTCCATTTAGGCTACTCATATAGCACTTATGCCTCTCCACAATTTTCCAACAACAAACATCTCTTAAAAAGGTGTCAGAATAGAGCAGTGAGTGTGTATTACCATTATGTGCAGTGTAATCCCACTGTCATCCCACAAGATGATAAGGCAAGACAACATATTTGGGAGTTTTCTATAGTAGGAAGCATATGGAGTGTAGTGTGCACTTGCTAGTGAAATGGATAGTTGGATTTCTTTTTCTAACATGGCTTGACTGATCATTTGGTTCCTCAGACTGTTTGTTGACACTCATCTCTCATAACCTACTGGGTCTTGCTAAAAACATGCATTTTTTTAGTATCTGACTTTTTTTTTTTTTTATTACTAGGACATCATCAGCTGAGTTTTCATCAGTTAAGTCACAGCCATCACTGAATGCAAGGCAGTTTATAGTCAAGTCCTTGTGCACCAATTCAACCGTAAGTTACTTTAAATTCTGCTTTCTGCTATGCCAGAATATTACAGAATCACCCTCCTCCTCCTCTCTTGTCCTCTTTACTTCACTGGTGTCCTACAGCCAGATGGCAACTGCCAGTTTCTCCTCTGAAGGGTTTGCCAGCAGTACCCTGGGCTGTGCTTTTGCTCTTTGTGCAGACCCAAAGCTTAAAAACAGTTGTTGACCTCTTTTTTCCTTTTTATTTTTTTTTTTTTTAAGTGGATACCTGAATTTGTCAATTTCTAATTAAAATAACTTTAATTAGTAGGAACGAGTTGTTATCAGAAAGGAGGGCCCCTCTTTTTGTGGAAAACAGGGCATTTAGTACAAAAATTTGTAAATCATCAGTGGGTATAATACTGAGTGAATGTCACTGCTACTTGGTGAAAAGCAGCATTTGCTGCTTTTTAAAAATACAATTAATTATAACTTGTTATCGTTGCACAGGTTTATTCATTTTATTAAGCTCCTGAAATACTGTTTAAGTATTTAATCACTCAGAATGCGTTTTCCTGTTCATTTTAAACCAGATAAACCAAAGTGATGCAATTCTCTAAAGTATGTGCAGAGGGCACCAATGTACAACTATCTTAAATACCGTGCACAAAAAAAAATGGCTATTTCCATTTCCACTTCCTTCCCCAAGACTGCTGGAGTTTCCAATGTATGAAACAAACAATTGAACAGCTTTCTATATTGTGAGGCAG
>VXAV01008244.1:352198-406182 GCA_013399715.1 Alectura lathami
TATATTTATGTGTAATAGTAGTAATGATTGCCAGTAGTAAAGTATGCTGTGTGTGTGAATTATCTTCCTGAAATTACCTGCTGTAAGAAGATTATTTGGTCTTAGAAATTTAATTTGCTTATTTCAGTAATATATTATATTCCTGGCAATTGTGACTATGATGGATTAATTGCAAGATTGTGGGACATCTCAGACAATCATGAGAATTAAGGCTGAATCATATAGGCCAGCAAGAGTATTCTTCCAAACCTATTACAGATTGCTTTATGGTCTTTCCCTCTTCTTGGAACATTTTCATTGACAAAGTTTAATCTACCAAAGCAGCTGTACTTTCTCACTCATTTCATCAAGAAGTTTCCCCTCATATGTAATCCATTTTCTCTCTCCTTAAGGCTGGCAGTTCTTATGCACACTCAGTTGGCTCTGAATAACATTTATTTGAGTTTATACTGTGTTATTTAGTCATTCTATTAGCTCCTCTTAAGCTTTTATTTACATTTATTTGATTTTACTAATATGATTTTAAATAAGAAAGCAGATGCTGATCCAAAGCCACAGATACCCTAACACAAAACCAGAAATACGGCTAATATCTGAGCAGCACTGAGAAAACCCTTTAACCAGTAACTCAGCCGGAAATCTTCAAAAACATAATCTGTTTTCCTACTGCATCGGCTAGACTACACTTAATAATTTCCAGTGCTCTTCTTAAGCAAGTGTTTTTGTAGCTACATTTAGGAGATTTTGGACTAAGTGGTGCAAGTTCCCCTGTACGAAAACAAGACACAAGTAAGTCCCTTCCAACAGCTGGAAGCCTGAAGACAATGGTCCAAAGTCACTGTTGTTGTTCTCCATTATAAATAGCTGCACACGAGTGTACAAACAGAAACAAGGCAATTTTGAGCTATCCACAAATTAATGATTTTATTTGGCTGAGTAAATGTGATAAAAACTGAAATGCATCTAAAATCAGCAGGCATAATTTTAAATGTAATTTTAAGTGTAAATAAAATGGTCAGGGAAGTGACTTGTTAAAGTTAAAACTAAAGCAGACAAAATCCTATTGTTATGGAAATGAAATGTTTTTGGGAGGATGAGACAAACAGGGACCACTGCTAAATGCTATTCTCCTTTACAGAACTAGCAGGTGCAGGTCAGGTGCCCATAATTTAAACCCCTGAAAGCAGCCCTAGCAATTATTCCCTCCAAGGAAAGCAAAATGGAGATAAAAGGGAAAAAGGGGATAATAACCTTCATTATACTTAGAATCAAAATTAAGGTATCTTCCTCTGAACAAAGCTGGAAGTGGTAATAATGATACAGCCACAGTTTAGCTCTTCTCCTTTTTTAAGAATTATTCCATTAGCTTCATTTCAGTCAATCATGTTGTGATTTGAAGAGCATGTATCAGTCCTGAACTGTTGCTAAATAAGTAGAAGATAATACTAGTCCTTTTTCTAGCTTTTCTAAATGGCACAACTCACAAGTTAGCACTTAGCAGCTATAAAATAAATGCGGTTATAAAGAAAGCTATGTAGCTTGTCAAAACCTTTTTTAGCTAACAAAGGAAATGTACTAGTTTGTACAATGTCTCAGTCTATTTAAATAAATGCCAAGCATGTGACTATAGCTCACCAGCTAAGGTACTGCATTAGATGTAGTAACTTGTGTTTCTATAGATGTATATATGTGCAAAACCACTGGGAGATGTACGTATGTGGAAAGCTGGACACTGTTCCTATAGCACTTAATTTTATCTGGATTTGGCTGGGGTGGAATAGGAAGGAAGAGTTTCTTTTAGACAAAACTAACACTGAAACGAGTGCCCACACACCTTTTTTGCACACATCTTGACAGACTCGCTTAAATACCCCACTCAAGTTCTGTTGGCATAGCTTCCTCATTCGGACAGGCCCTTAGTGCACAGATAGCCTGTTTCAGAAGTGTCTAGCAATTGTAAGAATAGCTAAATCTGCCCCACATTTAACTAAAAGAAATGGCATCTAACTACCCAGACTTTGGAAAAGAACTTTTCTGAAGGCTACATGGAGGTAATTGGGCCTGGTAATTGCTGCATTAGCTACAAGTTTATTAAGGGCCACAAAAGGAAATGCCATCCTGGTGACCTTTGAGGTTGCATTTCACAGTATGTTTTCTACATGAGAACAAATGATGAAACTTCACTATTTCTGCCAAGTGAGTGGTAGCTATGGTGAAGATTTATGGTTGTAATCTGGTAATCTATGGGCCTAATCATGCAGTTATGGAGTTGCGTGTCATTTACTCAAAAAGGCTGAAATGATGTAGCACTGTGTGGACTATGGCGAAGGAGTGCATTTTGTCATCTGCAAGGTTAGAAGATATACAGCCTATTTAGCAGACTGTAAAAGGGAGAGACACGAGCTAATGCTTCTCAGGATAGCAGACTGGTACACAAAATTTTACAAGACTCAGGCATTTAAGAAATGGGGACTGTCAGATGCGCTTTAATTTGGAAGCAATTACAATTTTCCTCTTTTTATTACTTCAATAATTATATATATTTTCTATTTAATTTATTGGAAATCACATAAGTCATGCTCACTTCATTTCTTTCAGAACATGGAACAGAAGCAGAGTAATATAATATTGACATATTAAAGTGCTGGATCGTTTAGATGAGAGCAGCATGTTCAGAATGTATTGTGCCTGAAATGTGCCTACATTCCCTTATCTCTGTGTTACATTTTATTCAACAACTAAGAAGTGCTAATAAAAAATGTATATTTCAGTTGCTCTATTTTAAGTAAACATAATATGGTACACATTTTCTAGGCAGTGCACATTGGTTAGCTGCTCAGCTCCTGTTCTACTGACAGAATAAAGGCGGCAAGTGCACTGCTTCCCTTCTTAATTAACCTATCAATGCTGGAGCTAGCACGCTCTCCAGCACAGGGAGGGAATGAAAGTGATAACTGAAAATTTAATTAATACTTCTTGTTGTGGTCTTTTGGCTAAGAACAAATGCAGCTTCAATTCGCCATCCAGCGCATTCTCTAGCAAGAACAGTACCAGCTTGGGTCTAAGTAGTGAAGGATCCGAAATGTCTCTTTGTAGCATATTGTCTCTCCCGAGGAGCCAGCTCGCCTAGGAAGGGGAGGTTCTGCCCAGCCTGCAGCAGTTCTTGGCTCTTGCTCTCGCTGTCAATTCCAAGTTCTTAAATAGGTATTTAGAGCAGGGGATGTGGTCCAAAAGACAGGCAGTGATGTGTAGATCACCTGAAACGTCATGATTTGACATGACACGTTTGTTCCCTTCTCTTCCCAACCTGCTCACCTCCTAGGTCTGTTTTAAATCATTTTTTTCATCTCTTCCAAAACTCACAATTTAAGCAGAGCAGATGCTTGTGAAAACAGATTTATAATGAAGCTGGTAGCCGTTAAATACCAGCCTTACATCAGAGGTGACCTTATTGTAAAGGTGTCCCACAGTGAATTTATTTTGACTTTGCGCATTCTAGATCTTGTCTCCCACACTGCTGAGATGCACGATGTGGCAGCTGAGTCAGTGGTAGGGAGGGCCTGCTGCCTGAGCATAATGCCCATGTCTCACTTCGTTACAGTTGCACTTCACATCCCAACATTCTTCCAGCCTCAGGGATACTGCATTCATTATCTCTTTCAGAGACAGGTATTTTACATAAATGGCTGAAAGGTGATTAAAATCCCTGGCAGAACAGCATTTTATCTGGAATGCAACCATGAAAAATATAAGCTTAAAACAAAAAAGGCATCCTACATTTGTTTTCTGATTGATTTAAGCTACAAAGACCAGCTTCCATTTTCCCAGGACACAGGAATTGCCAGGAAGACACAAATTACACAATTTCATATCTCCTAATAAAAACTCTGTGACAAGGGTTTGAAATCAGAGTTTTCTATTTCTCAGACGTCCTGGTCCTGTGAATGTCATCACTCAGCAGATGGACACGTACTGCCACATGATCATAAAAAACAGCTCTGTAGCAATCCTCATTTCACGCTACTGATTCCACCTCACCATAAATCAGCAACACCACAAGTGGTGTTGGAAATAATTGTCTTCTCCTGAGCTCCCTTCTTTTTACAGCCCAGGTGCCACACAGCTGTAGCCGTATGGTTGGATACATCCTACTGAAGTTGGTTATAGCTGCACCTCCAACAGTTAATACTACCTGCGTGCTTGGAAGGTTTTTAATGCTACAAAATGGAAAAGTGCAGTTTGTACCCAAGCAGTGGTTTTCCTAACCTTTAAAAATGTTATAAAAAGAATCAACTGTGGCTTAATCCTAGGTGCTGTGCAGATAGGGAATGGGAATGCAACCGTTACTTCACTGAAAGCTGCCTGATTATCCCATGTCCAGTCCTCACCCAAGTCTGCCAGCCTGCTGCGCTCTGACCTGTCCTCCCTCAGTTAACAAACTCTTAGGTTAGAAAAATAATGTAAAAATCCACTGTAGTGATATAAACACCCAGAATGACTAGCTAAATAAAACTGGTTTGGGATATCTGATTATTTTTACCAGGTTGGCTCTGCTGCACAATTGCCCACCTTCAGTTATACCAAAAGGACCCATGCTTCCTCCTTCACTAATGCATTTGAAGGATTTAATGAGTTACTTCATCAGGTTAATAAATCCCTTCAATAACTTTATTACACTTTGATACAATTATTCAAGTGGTGCAGCTAACAAATGTTCATCATTTATATCTCTTGACAGAATAACTTAGTTAATATATTTGTACCATGAAATATAAAATCCATAAATAAACTGAGGGGACGATTGAATGTCTTTGTGGGGGAGGGTTTTTTTCTATCTCCACTTAAGATAGCATTGAAAATCCTCTCTCTTGTGCAAGTGACTTCAGGCGGGTTCTTCACTAAGGAGAACTGCAGGAGGCTCCTAGCAGTATGCTGCATCCTATGAGTGCTTAGGAAGGAGGTGAGCTGCTGCAGTACTTGTACCACTGCCTCTAGGTAGATCTCTTAAAATGCATCAGAGGGGACATCAGCTGTATTCATTTATTTTAACACATTCTCAGTTTTAAAATCCAGCTTCATAAAGGTTGTTCCATTTCTTAAGATCTTTAGCCAATTTTTACAAGGTGCATTGACACCATCAGAAAGCAACATTATATTCCGGAAATTATTTTAAAACTAAATTGAATTGGTCGCCATATCATTTGTTTTTCCTGTGGCATCACAGTAAATGATGTCATCAACAGAATAACCTAAGGGGCAAGGATGTTTTCAAAATCTTGAACCTTTGAATGGCCAGCAGTATTACAGCTTCCTATTACCAGAGTAATAATATCTATGGTAGGTAGACTGCAAGAATGGAGACATACAATTTATTTACTTATACTTGATAGCCACCTCTGGCAAGAACAAATTTCCCATTAATCACCAACTTATCTCTGTAAGAAACATTTACTCTCAAGGACATCTGTATTATTACCTTTGTTTTATTAATACAGAGAATAGTGCTGCTATTGGATCTTCTGATGCTGAAATGTATTTATTTTGTAGACTTTCTCTTTTAAGGAGAGCTGAGATGCTTAAATAAAACAAGCATTGATCTTTCTTAATAAACTGCTTAAGACCCTGATCAGAGAGAGGGACGTGTGCATTGGAAATCTATCCGAATATATTTATACGTAAAGAAACTGCAAATCAGTCTCTCTTTCTTCTTTTTTATCTGCTGAAACTCCAGTTATGAATTCTGAGTTTCTCCTGGGAGTGCAGATGACCTTGTTAACATGTGAGAGTACCAGAAATGCAGTGCCTTCCAGTCCAGGAGGTCAGGGCAGTGAAGCCAGTTTCTGAGCTCAGTCTTTAGCTAGTAATAGAAAAGCCTTATTTCTCTTCCCTTTCAGATAGTATTTAGTTAGCATTTTTAAAGTGACATATTATGTTGAGCTCCAGGCTGATTTTTTTTTTTTTTTAAATTTTCCAGAGCACTGCATCATGTATTTTCATCTCTAAAAAAATACATCAATATAAGTGCAGCAGGAAACAATATCAGACAGCCAAATTTTCTTTCATGTGAGAAAAGCATTAGTGGAAAGACTTCCATGAGATGAAATCTGTGGAAGCTTCTCCCAGTCAGTGGGTTTGGTTCTGTTCATTTTCCTAAAACAAAAGATGATTGCAGATGAGCACAGGTCTCAGGTCAGCTGGGAAGGAACAGAGCTCTTCCTCTGGCAGCAGGTGAACCTTTGTGTAATCTGCTTTGAAATAATGGAACCATGGTTTCCCATTTCCTTTCATTTTGGTTCCAAGTGCCCTGCAGAGCTCAGGGTGGCAGGGCCACTTGAGCACTGTGATTGCAGAGGAGATGCAGGCAGCATTTAATGGCTGCTTTCCTGTGCAGCCACCTCTCAGCTCTCAGTGAGCGATAAGTGTTGGCAGCAGGAACTGGTGATGCTCACGTGTGTTAGACAGAGCAAGGCAAAAGGTCCTGCTGCTAGCAAACCCTGTGCCCCCCTTCTCTCCATCTGTCTCAGCCCAGGACACAGAAGACAGCCTCGCACCGGCTGTTTCTATCATTGCTGAAACGTGCCTGTCCACCCTGCAGGCCTAAGTCTCCTTTCCATGGTAACCAGAGCCTGAAGATGGAGGAAAGGGAAGAAAGAGAACTGCTCTGTGCCCTCTGTGGACAACAGCCACTCTTCAGAAGCAATCAAGTGCTTGGCAGGCAGGAGATGCACCCTGTTGCCCAACAGCAAATAATCTATCTTGAAGTTGCACAAGCCTTGTGCAGTACCAGAATTAGGTGGTTTTGCTAGTGCAGGGTGGACCTGTTCGCTTTCATTTGCTGTTTAATTAGGTGTCCAATACCATACAGTGGTAAGATGCTTCCTCGGATGGGGTGAGCCATCTAATTGTCAGCCGAACACGCAGACGCGCCTGCCTCCCAAACATGGTGCTGCCACAGCAATTACTCTGGAGTCGGTCGAATGTGATTCAACCAGCAATTTGCTTGCAAAGTGAAAGCTGTTCTTTCCAATATAGCAAGGGGCTCTATCCTTTGTCCTGCCCTTGTGCCATGGCTGGGCCCAAGCTATCCTGGTCCTGCCAAGGATGCTGCCAATTACAAATGTCCAGTGTGAGATTTCAGGTGTGGGTATGGTTAACTGAGCCAGAAACACGGTGAAAGCCTGGAAAACCCTCCAGTGAATCTGTGCTGGAGTCTGGCAGGTTACTGCATGTCTGTGGGCTGTTGGGAGGATTGCCAGCATTGCAGCTGGGTTTTCCTGACTCTAGCGCGTGAGCAGAGCCTGGCCTCAGGCACCCCTGCTCAGCTGTGGCTGCTCAGCTCCCCACCACCCTCCTGAGAGCTGGGACCCCACTTTGCTGCAGGCACCAGCACCGACAGTGCCAGCCCCTCGAAGCTGCAGTGAGAAATGCCCCAGGCAGGTACTGTGTCAGGGCTGCTTAGTCCATGACAGGGGCTTCCTTCACAGATGACAAAAATAACTCCACCGCATCTCCATCTTCCTGCACGTAAATGTTTGAGTTAATAACATTTATGGGGCAGCACAGAAAAAAATAACTTAATGACGTCATTTGTCATCTCAGGATACCAAATTACACTATAACTGAACGAGATACAGAGAAATGTCTCTAATAAACATAGTAAATTTTGCACAACGCACTTCCATATGCTGCAACAAGCACAGGACAGTATGGCTTCTTAATGATCATAATGTATGTGCAGAAAGAGCAGTTCCCTGAGGAGTACTGATTAATCAGGGAAATACTCATTTCTTCTGCCAGGAGTGATGCGTATCAAGGAAGGGCAAATGATGAATCCTAAGTGCATAGAGGAGCCATCAGGGGCCAAAAGTTTCCATCCATTTAACTGTTTTTCCCTTGAAGAAAAGAACAAGTTTCAGCACAGCACTAGGACATAACAGCTCTTGTTCTCCATCCTAATTCCTTCAGGGTTTTGTCTCGTGAAAGCATAAAAAGGCCCCACATTCATTTCAGAAACTATAAATGCATGAGAGTCAGCTTCCAAAGTAAGAAATCAGTGCTGCTTGCTTGGAGACACTATTCAGGGGAGGACAGAAGTTCAATGCTGCAGTTTTGATTACAGTGCATGGGATTTGGGAACAAGTTAGAAGATTTGAAGGATTTTTCATTAGATTTTAGTATCCAAGAAATTCTGCATGCCCACTGACTGCAATCCTTCCTACAGTCCATCACAGCCTTAGTGATATTTTGGTTTGGCGCAGTTTTTGTCACCTAGGATTTTGCTGCTTGGTGTTTGCCACCTCTGTGTATTTCTCTGGTGTTCATTTGCAAATTAGCCATAGAAAGAACAAACTAAAAGCAGATGTGTCATACTTTTCTCTGCACATTTGGAAGCTCAGTCATGGAAATATCTTTGCCGGATAAATGAATTCCAGGTCACTGGGATAAATAGATGAAATAGAATGCTTGTATGTAGGAGAAACCCTTACAAAAATGTGATCCAATAACTGTTCAAGCAAATTGCTGTGTAAGGGATCCAACTTTGAGGCTTACCTCAGGCTGCTACATAACATGATAGTTAGTACGTTAAATTGGAGAAAAAGTGATGGGATCTTTCGGCTTTTTTCCACTTGGTTTTTCAATTTCATGGGATCAGCAGAAAGTGAAGGGAACCAAAGCTGAACTAAAAAAAATAAAATAAAAATGCTATGCTTTTGACTCCAGCACTGCCTGAGCACACAGCAGGGATCATTTGGTGGGGAAAGAAGTATGTGTTCCCCCTCTTATGGGCATCCCAAAAGTGCCAGAAAATGTGGATTTTTGAGTTGTTTTCAAAATAGCATGAGAAAGAGGAAATACAGTAATAAACGGGAAGGCTGAGACAACTGGAAAACAGCAGTTATTTAGTTTGGCTACCAATTTATTAATGCATTATAGTTATGCACTCAGGAATAAAACCTCACTTTAAAATGTTTTTGAACTCTAGCAGGGACTATTTACAGGAAATAAAAACAGTTAAAGAATTGGAATTAAATCCTTGCCATACTGAGTTGACAGAAGTGTTGCCACTGACCTCATTAGACCAGGTTTTGCCCCCAAGATATCTACAGAGAACCACAATTCTCTTGCAATATGACTAGCTGATTAATATTCAACAACAGCAGGCATCTCTGAAGGTACAGTGACAATATACTTACAGTTCACCTTCCCCTGCACAATCCTTTATTTTTCTTTGGCTAGCCTAAAAATTCTGCTCCACAATTTTGCTTTTTAATGCAAGACAGACACTGATCCATGCTCCTTTTTAGCCGGTTTGCTTATTGTGGCCACTCCCACTTGGCTTAAGCACCTTTTAAAATTATTATTTTCCCTCCATGCTCCTTATAACATTTTTTCCCTCTGAAGTATCTACCTTTGCAGCAGCAACTTTAAGGCATTTCAGGCTACTGAAGAACTACAAAATCAACACTCTGCTCATAGATATCATGAAGAATATGCTTCCTTAAACCTGTCCTTCAAAAGCCATAAGCATTTGCTGTACTTCAGCAATTTGCCATATGCTTTTGCAATGAACATTTTGCACCTGTCACCGTAATACAGGAAAAATGCCAGCTTTGCAGGAGAAAACATTAACTAATTTACCCAAAGCCTTAGGTGGTCTATTAACCCTGCGTAAAAACAAGAACATATAATTATTGGATCTGCAGACAGAAGTAAACTTGATTGACTACAAAGAAGGAATGAGCAGAGCAATTAACAACAAAACCCAAGCAAACTGCTTTGATTGGGAACCTAAGGCCTGGCTGAATGATGCTGATAGCACAGTATCTGTCTCTGTTGTCCCAAGGAATGTGTCCACAGGAAAATTTTAACTCCATGCAAACAGCTAAATTTCTATCAACAAGAGTGCTCTGCTGTGTGCAGCTATTGAGGAATACTGTGGGTGATGGAAGATACAATCCAATAACCATATAACCAATACATAATCACTTCACCACAGCGGTAGCATCTTCACAGTATCTGCATCATTAATTTTGTCAAATCATTCTTACTCCTGTATTTCTGGACGTGGATAACAGCCACCAAAGGTGGTGGCACCTCTATGGCAGATGCCATAGTGTCTCTCACTGGAGCACCACGTGCTTGACAAGGCAGCACAGCAGCTGCTGTCCTGTAAGTGTGATTGAATAGTTGCTTTGTAGGCTTAAGTTCATCAAGACAACTGCAACTTGTTAAACTTGGGGTGCCAAAAAGCCAAAAGCCAAAAAGCCATCCAAAAGAAAAGCAGCTCAGCTTTCTAGCTCCCTGGCTGCACAGGTTAATTGCAAGTATTTTGGCAGTGCCTGCGGTAGGGCAGGAGGCTGGGGTGTTTCTGTCACAGCTTCCAACCACGACTTGATTTAATGCCCTCTATGAGCAATTGCATCTCAGTGCTTGTAATAAGAAAATGTCATATAGGTACCTGCTGCCTGGCCCAACATCTTTTGGCTTTGACAGTTCAAATTTACAGATTTAATTCAGCAGTCTGGAAGCCTGGTGTTCTGTACACACTTAGTGACGGGCTGAAGGAATGATATTTTATAAAATGACTTACCTGTGTTCAGTGACCCGTGGAGGATCAAACTCCTCAGCCCTTGTGCCATGAATTGCAGACAAATTCATAGTCCAGCTTGCCCAGGGCCAAATTACAAAGTTAACCCCTCACTTGGACATCCTGACTCAAATATTTTGCCTTCATACTATTGAGCAGCTGATCTATCAACATCTTAATTGAACTACAAGTGCTTGGCTGGATTCTGTCAGCCTTTTGTATGATCCTCTCAAGCTTGATTTCTCAGCCTTGCATACAACAAGCTGCATTTCAACATTGCTGTCTCCTGTTCTTACATTTCTACAACTTTTTTCCTAACACAGTTATTTTGCTGAGGGATAGAGTGGCTGGAATACACAAACAATTATCCATAAATCCACCACCAGCACCTGAATTGCCCTTGCTGCTTTTTCGGACAACTTCAGAGCAGGATAACTGAGCACACAGACCACTTAGGCTCCTTCCATGGCCAAGAGACCCCACAGCAGGAGCATGAGAGTGCCCTTCACAGCAAAGGTAGTCCTACTCTGCCTGATAACCAGGTGAACCGGGCACTGCAGAAGCAATGAGGCCAGATGCAAAATGCATTTTCCATGCAGAGACAGTGGCACGCTTTCTGCAGGAGTGCACACAAAAACCTCATGACTGAAACACCAGCAGCTTGTCCAGAGCTAAGCAGCTGCATGAAAAGCACTGGCACATCCTAGCTGAGAGAACCTGGCCAAAATAGCTACAAGATTTCCTTTAGGAAAAGAGGAGCTGCATGTTTGGCCATCACACACAAGACAATGTCACCCTGCTGAGCACAGTGGGTCAGCAGGAGGTGAGTAAGGAGCATTAAGCAGAGGTGGAGGGATGCAGCACCCAGCCATTGCCCAGACCCTCCCACACCACAGCGAGAGGCCAACTTGTGACACTTTTGTTCCTTTCCCAATCAAATTTGAGTCCCACGTCTCTGTTGCTGCTGTGTTCCCAAGGGTCACGTTTGGGGCTGTTATAAAATGCAGGCATGCCAGCATTTCAAATGTCCCCAATCTGTGCCGTAAATGCAGCTGTTTAATGAGGCCTGCTGTCATTACAGCAACATGACTCAAGGACTTTCTTAAAAAAGCCTCTTACTTATAGTGTCATAGATTACCTTAATGCCTTTTTACTGGGAGATGCTTTGAAATACTGTGCAAACATTAAAAGACGGTCCTGAAATAATGTGAATTTAAACAGAATCTAATAAGTAAAGCATAAATACTGGATGCAAGAGAAAGCATTTGTTGAAATCTGCTGAAATCTTCAGCAAAGGAATCCCTGCATGGGATCCAGGGTGAGTGGATTCCTGACGCAGAGTTCTATGTGCGACGTGTAAATATTGGAAATTTTACCTACAATCACGAGTACCTAAAAAACACCACAAAGCAATGTCATTATTCAGCCATTACTTTCTGAAAGCAAGAGTTAATTTTTCCAGGCAGTGTCTCATTTTTTGAAGTGAATTTCAAAAAACATTATTGATATCCACTCCTCTTTAACAGCTCTGCATAGTCCTGTGTATAATTTTATCTTATACTCATGCCAACCCACTCTGACGTTTTCCTTCCTACTGACTTTCATGTGTTTTGTCTCCTCCTAGTTCCATACGTGCTCCTGTTCTGTGACTTATCCAGCACATCGAGATACTTCTATCCTTTCCATTACTGTTCTATGTCATCCTCATTGTTTTGGTAAAATATAGACTAAACTTTAGTATTGTGTTCCTTTTTTTTGTTGTTGTTTGTTTGTTTCATGGTATTAGTTTTAGTTTGTGCTTTAATCTGCAGCTGAGAGATAGAAAAATTTCACACATACTGACCTCTGTGTGTGTTAGTGCAGGCTTTCTCTCACTAGATAAACAACAGGGTAGATGAGCTTTCATGCAACTATAGTTATGCAGCCCGGCTTGAGCAAGAAAAATATCTGAAGTATCTACACAGTGAGAGGAGGAGATATCCAGGACGTGTTGATTTAAGCCTAGCCAGGTCCTCATGTTCCTGCAGTGGATAATTACAGGTGGAGTCTTAAATGGAAATGTATTCATCAGACTGGGATCTGCTGCTAGTGCCTTTCCTGTCAAAACTCAAACAGCGTCAAGAAAATGAAGTTGTAATGAGAGGTTCCATTTAGCCTCTAAATCTTTTTTTCTTAGGTATCCATATTTTAATGAAATTGATATGATTTTTAATGTAGGAGACATTTTGATGATCTTAAATACAGTCTCTAATTACACATTCTGTAATTAAACTTCTTGGTTTACCTATGTAAAATGCTGAGGAATTAGAGGAAGCCTTGTGCCTCCAAGCTTAAGCCCTGCTTGAACTCACTGACACACTGGGAAGACAGCATCTAACAGCAGGTCTCATCTGATAAAGCAGTCATCGGAGCAAAGGGATGCCCGTGTACCAGAGAGCCCATGCAGCTGCAGTGGGGCAGAGCAAAGGAAAGCTCACATATTTGAACCATGTCAAGGCTGGACATGCTTCCAGCCCAGCAGCCCATGCACCTCCTGGCCTGGCCCAGCTGGAAACTCCTGCCTCTCTGGACTATTTGCTCATTTACTTTTTCCCCAGCCTTGGATGAGATTCCCATATGGGATGTGGCATTTGTGAGCCATAGATTATTTTAATCAGAAAAGAACGTTTTGGAAAATATGTAGGCCACACAAGTACACTGGGTTTCAAATGCCTTCATTCTTATGTGCCACTATTGCATCCCATTAAAATACACTTTAGATAATAATTAATTTGTGGAGGATCTGTCTTACAAATAGATCTACACTACATTCACCTTTTTTGCTTTATCTGTAAAACATCCACTATTTTTCCATGGTGTAAACGATCTTACATCTGTCACACAGTGCCATGTTCATTCCTCCTTATAAAATTTCTGAAAGAGAAGCAATTTGTTAGAATGGCAGAAAAATAGCTTCTCATTAGTGTACCCCACTACAAAGAAAGGGGCTCTGGTGAGATTCACAAGACCTAATTCTCTCTGAGTTTCAAGCAGTTCAGATTAAAAAAAAAAATCACATCACCAATTTGATCATAAAGATTCTAACTCAGCACAGGTTAATTGAGAAGTCAGATTTCCTGCTATCCCTTCTGGAGAGGAGGGAGATAAGCGAACACAATGACTCTTTATCAACAACATGGGGACTTCATTTAGGGAGAGAGCATTAGGTTATAGGCTAGAAGATTAGTAGCAATCAGACTGCTCTCAGAAAGGAAAATGCACTGGGTAATAAAGATAGAAGGCACGAAGCTGGATGCATAGAAATGAGGTTTGATGCCAAATATTACAGGTCAAACCTGAGCTATTTATCAAGTTGGCACTGATCATTGCCAATGCGCAATTATTATTATTCATCTGTGATCAGATCATTTACCACTATCAAGTCAATGGCTCCTCCCACCTATTCCATTTGAGAATGGCATTTTAATGAAAAAAAAAGTCCATCTATTATCTCTTTGAGATCACTAACCATTGTATAGCATGAAATACATTTACTTTTTCCCAATCACCCATAGAAAGATATCGGCTGTTATTCTGTTTCTTAGCCATAACCCCATAAATCTGAGTGCAGCTTTTCATTTAAAGGTGGCAGGCTTATTTTTCCTTTTTCTTTGTGTGTCATGTGTTTTCCATACCAAAAAGTGCCTGTTTTGTTGCAAGTGACAGAAGGAGAATTTAAAGGGATGCTGGAGGATCATAAAGGCTCCCCTCTACCCAATCCCCGGCATGCTTTCACCTCATTGTTCTGCTGACTAAAGAATTAGAAACTATTAATATTGTCTCTGCTGGCAGGTTGGAAAAATACTTATTCTGTAGCCGAGTAGATTAATCCGAAGGGGGAAATAACCCTGCAAAGCCCTGCAAAAGCTGGCTGTCTCGCCAATCCATTTTCTAAACCCAGATGTTTTCAATCTGTTAAATGTTAATCTCACAATATTTCTTTGTTATGCCTATTGAAACAATTTGATCATGTATTGAGCTATTAGAGAATTCATATGATTACTGCAGTTATTATTCTTTATGAAGGAGACTTTTGAACAAAACCCTATCTGTGAGTTTGTCAGCCATTTGCTCACATTGGTTATCGAGGCATGGTAGGACCTCTTGCCATTAGCCCTTAGGGTGGACTCTGGATACTGTCCAACTTCAGCTACCCTTTTCAAGGGAATACATAGTGAAATCAGAGGCAGTCTAATACTAGGTAAGTTAGAGATTAAACACTTGCATTATTCCATGATGAGAGCCTGAACGAACTGGGATTTATGCTTCAAAGAAGATGATGGAAGGGCTTGGTCCAGGAAACACACTCAGCACTT
The DNA here is from genome assembly GCA_013399715.1 of Alectura lathami. Taxonomy (NCBI): domain Eukaryota; kingdom Metazoa; phylum Chordata; class Aves; order Galliformes; family Megapodiidae; genus Alectura; species Alectura lathami. The sequence continues at coordinate 367,142 of VXAV01008244.1, forward strand.
GCCCTCCCTACACAGCAGCAGGGAATTTTGAATGCTTGGTGCCCTCTCTTGGGGAGTGATCCCAGTGAAACATTAAAACCATGAAGCAGTTCTGACAACACTGTATCTGATGACTACCGGAGGCTCCTGGGCAGGTCCAGTGGGCAGAGGTTGAGGTCAGAAGTACTGTTCTGCAGAGATCGTGATGAATATGTAGAATAGGTTTGCAAATGAAAGCACTGGAATCTAGTCTTGAATTTACTCCAGCAAAATCTGGGTAACTATGAAATGCAGTTCACAATTTTTCTGAAAATTTGAGAGATTTTTTTCCTTCTTACACACACACATCTTTGGTCTTATCTTGGCATGGGTTTGGTCTCCTCTGATAAAGAGCTGGTTAAATATAAGACAGTTAAACTGTGAATTTTAAGCTGAGACCTCTTGTGTGACAGGTGCTGATGGGCCCTACTATCTGGGCTTACTGTGTGAAGAATAATGGCTTGTGAAAGGAAGGTTACAAAAAAGGTCATGAAACAGCTCAGGAAGCCTTGCATTTCATGTCAAGGCTCTTAGAGGTTATAGGAGAGCTGCAAAAACTTTCCTCTGGGGCTGCTAACTGACAGATCTGTGTCATGATTATAACCTGATTTTGATAAATCGTGCTGATCTACCATTTGCAGTGGCTTCAAAAGCGCAAGTCACACATTGCTGTAAAACACGAGATTCCACAGGAAATAGCCCATAGGAATAAAAGAGCAGCTTATGCCTTCCTGTATGTGCTGCTGGCAAACACACTGCATGGTAACTAGCCTGTGCCACCTGAGAGAGGAACTTTGCCCCCAGGGAGCTGCCCAGCTTTCAAATTTGGCACTTTGGAGGTTTTTCTCCATTTCCATAGAAGTGGAGCCTCACTAAGTTTTGCAAGTCTCCATAGGCCTCCCACATGTCCTCAGCCATTTAGCCCCTGAATCCTTAAGCAAAGTCCCTTCGCACAGCAGGCAGGCAGTAGATTTTGTCTGTGGGAACTGGCCAGCAGAGAATCCATGTAGCTGCAGACAGCTTTGCTTACCCATGCAGGGTGAGGGGCTTATCGTGGGGTTTAAGGATGCTTCTTACATAAGTTTGGTGTGAGATGAGGGCGAGGAATCAGTTTAAAATTAAAATGTGGATTTTTCAGCTTGCCATTAGTATTTATAGAGCTTCTTTTGCCTCACAGACCTCAAAGAGAAGACAGAAAGCTGTTCATCCTTATTTCTTGTGCCTTTAGTTCAGATTCTCATTGTTTATACCACTCTAAGCAAAATAACTGCTGTGGAAATGCAGTCATTTACAAAACCCAGCCTACTAAGCCTTAAACAGCAGAGATGTGTCCTGCTATGTTTGTTCCTTTGTTGTTGCTATGGCATTACCACACATTTTTCCATGTAGGAAAGGAAATCCCATGGAGACCAGATAATAAAGGCTCGAGTTTCCAGGGCACAGTGTCCGTCTCGCCTCTTGACCTGTTTGACACCCTCTTTCACCAAACCTGCATTCATTGAATCCAAATAAACAGCCAGCCACCAAAGGAAATATTTTAAAAGGATTGCTCATGGTTAGCCTTGATGAAATATACATTGGAAACCCTGCATTTTAATCACATTTGGAGTTCTGCATTTCAAAAATGGTTTTGTTTAACTACATTAGACTTGTCATTCACAGAAGTTTCCTTCCGTAGGATGCCTGCATTTAAAAGTCAAGTTAACCAAACCCAAACAAATTTCCCAGGAGGCTGCAACAAGCCAGACAAGTGTCTGACACACTTGGCATCTGACCTCCGTGCTGTAGCAGGTGTATCTGCCTGCTACGATGAGCATCTGGGATGCCGCATGTTTATACACCACCAACTCACAACAAAGTGCCATGAGGTTTCATCAAATATCATCGCTCCATGTTGCTTGTTGGGATGACCTTGGCTTAGAACCTTCATTTGGCTTGATACTACTTTACACAGATTATTCCTGTGGCCTAGCCAAAGTTTGCTCTGCCTGAAGCCCCTGGTTATTTAGGTTGCACAGGATCACTGTGCCTTGTTATATTTTAGAAATAGCTATTTCATGGTGTTACCTGAAATTTTCCTTTGCATATATCTTGAAATTGATGAGTTAATACAAGTTCATAAAATGTGTTGGGACATCAATCCTATGTGATTTTTCATTCAGGCTAACAGACAAGGTAGTTATGCTCAGTAGCATTGATCTTCAACTTATTTTATTACATATATCATTATAATTTGTGTCCTTAGTTGCAGACAGGAAAGGGAACAATGAACAATTCACAACGGACTAAAGAGCAAACGCTTGAGACTCAGATTTGTTCAGATGCACAGTGCTGTGGTGCATCCAGGGCCAAACATCTTGGCCTTCATTTTTTTGTCTGTCTTGTACTTCTGTCATTTGTGCATAACATAATTCAACAGCACTGGCCTAGCAATCCAGGTATATTAACGGTGCCTTGCATTCTCCCAGCTTTCAAAACCACATATCCATACTGCATATTGGATGTTTTGCCTGCCATAAGACACATCCAGCCAGCACAGGTTAATCTGCCACAGGCAACACGCAGCTTATGGCTGCACAGGAAAACAAAAAGCAGCGTCTAATGGACTTTTAATGGATTTGATGGATTCTGCATCAGCAGTTTCTAATAGAATATCTAAAGAGAAGAATTTTTTTTTCCCAGGGATATTCCTAGGATAAAGTGAACTGACAGTGCAAAGGCTCCTACTTGCAACATTTTGCTGTGCAAGAGAACTCCATGACAAGACTTAAAGCCTTTGGCTCTTCTGAGAAGTCACTGAATTTTCAGGGGATGGTAACTGAGCCGTGTCCATGCCATAGGCTTGTCACGTACCACAGCACTAGTAAACCCCATGAAGCCTGCGACCTCCTCGATCAGGGCCATTTAACTCAACCCCTAGAGCTGATGAGGAGGGGGTGCAGAAACTGACACTAGAAGTCTGCTGCCATGCCTAGAGGGTGACCATGTGTTTAGATGGGGCGTTGTTCTGCAGTGATCAAAAACAAGACAAAGGCTAAAATCCCTTTGTTGAATACAGACAGCAGCAATAATATTTTCCTTCTAGTTACATATCCTTGACTTCATTATTTCTGCGTAACTTTTAAACTTCAACTATTGATAAACAAATTGGTTTACAAATCAGACAGCAAATCACCATTCACCACTAAGCATGTTTTTTTTAATTAGTTTGGCTTGACATTTTGTCTTCTTACTATTATTTATGGGTTGTATCTTAGGAATGGATTTTCTAAAATATTTTAAGTCCAGTTGCTGCAATTTCATGGATGCTGTCACTCTTGGAGGTGCTTTCTCTAAGTAGAACATTCAGGTACTGATTGTATTCTCAACCATGCTGATACAAAATCAGCCATCATCCAGTGAGATCAAAAGGGCTTTCCTCAGACTTACAACTGTTATGAATGTTTAGGGAAAAATCTGAGCAATGCTCTTCACTGAGTATGCAAAGGCACGTCACTACCTCCCAGCAGCACACTTTGAGGACGGGGTTAACCCACTTATCCCGTGGCCTCAGCTCCCTAACTGAACCTGGTGCTTCTTGTTGCAAGGGGTTATCACGTGCAAGTGCGTTCAGCTGTGGTTACAATATGACAGAAACATGGCCCCTTTTGTGCTGGATGGATCTCCTAACATTTGCTTTCCAAGATTTTGGATGCACTCAATCATTTTCAAGCAACTGTGTTGCATATGCTAAAACCTCAGTGACTAATTAAAGCAAGTACATTAGTCCTTTCTGATGGCAGGTGTTAGCTTTTTTTTTTTTTTTTTTTTTTTTTTTTTTTTNTTTTTTTTTTTTATCGTGGGAGAGCAGGCTACCACTGAAGCAAATCTGCAGCTCTTAAGCCTTTGCTTGCAAAAACTATCTCCAGATGCCAGAAATCTTGCCAATTATTACTCTCCATTTCACAGGTTTCTCTGATCTTTCAGCATCTGACTTCACACCTGAGTGTGGAACAGAGAATGTGTGAAAACAAGAGCTTTGTTGCTAAGGAGCATTTGGTATGTAATTTTGCTATTTATTTCCTTATACTAAATGATAGTTCATTTCTTGGGAAGAAATGTGTGATGTGACCCGCAGCAGTTGAAGGTGAGGTTCACCATCATGCAAAGGAGAGGGAAAGAACAGCGCCTAAAAATTACTGTTTTGCATTGGCTTACTAGGGTTAAGGCTCATTGGCTGCCTGGATTGGGTCACTTGGGCCAGCGCCCAGTCCCTGCACTTGCATGGTGACTTGTCAGAGCCAACACTAGTGCCAGAGTGCCTGCTGGACCGTGGGAAACCTCAGCAGGGAGGCAGCCTGGGCTCTGCTACTTACAAGCCAAACAAGTTTCATTTTTCATCTCAGCACATGGAAGTGGTATGGTTAATTCGTATGACATCGTTGTGACAACAGAGAGCTGTGAAGATGATGGATGTCACAAAAGCCATTACAGGGCAGTTTGTCAGAGATGACTACAAACACAGCACAAGCCAAAAGGTACGCAGGTTTGCGTGTGTAAATGAGGCAATTACAACCAGAGGCGTGCAGGGTGCACGTCTGCAAACTACAGCTCTCTTGTTTGAAGATGTGCCTCTCAGCTGCATTATGCAGGGCTTTCCAGGCTTGCCTGGCTTTGCATTCAGGCGAGGAGAGTAGGCAGGACCTGTGCGGCCCACATGGATGCCGGAGGCCTTGTACCACATGGCCAACAAGTTCTGCCGGTGCTCTGCGGGACCAAGCACAACTCCTCCTTGCCTTAAACACAGAGGTCCCAAAGACCAGCCTTTCTTGGGGGCAGGGAGCAATCCTGCACAAGGCCTTCAAGCATAATTTATCCTTATTTAGAAAAGCATGTCACTGTAATGGCATACCGTGCTAGGCATGATACAGTTTAAATGTTCTTCCCTGGTTACAAATGTGACCTTCATTAACTCATCTTTGTGCGCCTACATCTACAGGAACAGCTCATTGCATTTTCTATTTAATTTAATTTGAATGATAATTTAAAAGTTGTTTGATGCAAATGCAACCATCTGCATCCTCACAGCTGACATAGTTTTTAAAAATGAGTTTGTTGGTGGGGTGGGGGGAGCTTAGTGGAGAATGAGAGCCAGGGGCCATGTGAGCACCCCTTGGAGCACCCCAGGAGCAAGCTGTGAGTGCTGAGGGCAGGAGGTGCTAAGTCAAGGAGAGGAGCTGTTCCAGATTTTCACTGCTATGCATGACCACGTAAGTATGGAGAAATGATCACAAGTCATCCAGCAGTCCCAGCTCACAGCACTGCTTGTCATCTGAGCGACAGTAAATGCCCCATGCACCTGTTAGCCAGAGATGTTCTGACACAAACTACACAGTAGCTTAAGCTGCTTTGGAAGGTTAAGCCAGGTTTTCTGCTGCGACATACGTGGTACTCCAGTGCCTTGCACTGGCTCTTGCTATGGTTTTAATTTCTATCCTCAAGATAAGAGCTCACATTTTTAGCAGGCCCTGTTGGAGCTCACAGTGAGGAGGGAGGATGTAGGCTCTCTGTTCTTACTGTTGGCTAAATCTAAGCTGTGCCTGTCTATTTCTCCCCTCTGCTTTGGACCATGCAGTCCTGGACACTCCAGGATAGTAAATAATAAGAACAGTGCTAATGGCTGTTTGTTCACAGCCACTATTCAGCTGCCAAGATATATCAAATGTCTTGATAAAATTGAAACCATGAAATGTTGCACTGACTCTTCTAGAACTATGTCTGGATTGACTTGACATTGTCCTAAAGAGGTATGATAAAAACGGTCTCTGTGTCCAAATCAGGCTCTTGAAAAGGAGTTAGAGGAGCCAATTTGCCCCTAATGCTTCCTTGCTGGCAGAATTATTCAGGTAGAGTGACTGGGCAGCTCCTTGCCCAGCCCTTGTGCAGGACAGCAGTAGTGCTCCTACCCTGTACCCCAGGGAGTCATCCTTGGAGAGCAGCATCCCATGTGGGTCCACCAAAGCCTGCAGGAACTGCACTGAGAGGGACAGAAAAGGGGAGGGAGCTGTGGAGGTTTTAAAATAAATGGCTTTCTGTCCTGTATCCTGGAAACCTTCTGAATTTCAAATCATGATGGTTGCTTGTTTTGTTTTGTTTTGTTTTTGCACCTGTGTGCAACAGCTATTGAACTGGTGCTCATGGGAACATTGCTGAAAGCTTTTAGCTAAATTTGCAGGCATAATCTCCGCTGCCATTTTGAACCTGGATGAGGGAAATTAGAAAAATGACCCTTTCTAATAAGAAGGAATGGTTGGCAAAGCATTGTCTGTGGCTCAGGATATACAGGTTTAATTCTAAGTACAGCCCTATGTTCCTGAGAGGCTGATTCTCTCTTCTATTTTCCAGCGAAACTGCAACATTACCACTCCTGCAAGAGCTGACTATGCCCACTTCTGCTCTATTTTAGGGGCAGCACTATGTGCTGCTGTCTTCTCGAAAGCAAAAAATGTGTGATACTTCAGCATTGTGGAGTTGTAAGTGGGGTCTATGCCAAAGCTCCATCCAGGAAGACACAGATCTCTTATTAAAATGAGCATGCATATTATGAACGGTAGTTTGTCTTAAACCTAGGAACTGGATGAAATATGGCTAGAAAAATATCACATCAGCTTGCAGTGACTTAACTACTGATGCATTTATGCAACGTTTTTCCTGACTTTCATTTAAAACCACATCTTCTGCCATTTCTCTTGTGCTTGCTAAACTGGGACATGAGAAATCACAGCACCTCTGGCAGCAAGAGCAATTGCCTAGAACTCTGCATGCAGCTCTGTTTTCTTGTTGTGTTGTGTTTCAGGTGCCTCAGAGCTGCTTTAACAGTCACTCAGGAACACCAAAGCTTGGGTATGCCTGTATGGCTCCATGTTGGGTAGAAAGGTGCACAAATGACTCAGTTAAAATTGGTTCTACTTAAAGTTCACTTTTACAAGCAGTGTGTCAGCATCCTTGGCTCTCTAACTGGCAAGAGAAAACTAAATGTAGCAACCTGATTCCTTAATTTATAATGGATGACTCTTACTGTGCAAATTATATTTTAACTGTACTTAAGAACTTTAAAAAATCTGTCAGCTTTTGGAAAAAAGTAAGGGAGGCCCCCGGTTTTCTTATGAGAGATCAGACTGAGTGAGTGAAGCATATAGAGAAGGTGGTTGGGGGCAGAGGCTTTGAACTGCAAGTCTGATTTCTGATCCTTTTGCTCTGTGTCAGTATTGCTTCTCACTGAACCCATTAGAGAAACACTTAACAGAAAAAGGCAACCCCCTGGGAGAGTCTTCCACCTCCTGTAGATATTTGGAAGAAGGCTCACATCTACCCATTAGAAAAAAAGTACTTTTAGCTTTTAAGTTCGTATTATGGATCCAAACAACATATGCTAGAACTGAACACAGTCTTGCTGGGAGGGGATTTGCCAACTCCAAGCCTGCTCTAGCAATAAATAATAAAGCTAATTAGGCTCCTTCCCTCTGGAGCATCCAATTTTGCAATAGTGATACAATGGGGCATCAGAGCCTCTCCTCTTAATAGATATTGAGAACAGCACTGAAGTATAAAAACAACAACAACAAAAGCAAAATAATTCCATGCATTTCTTGAGAACTGCCAACTGTAGGCAGTTACATTATTTGTGGTTGTATTTCCCTACTATCGTACATCAGCTGCTGCTTGTGCTTTAAAAAAAAAAAAAAAATTGAACAGTATCTGGTCTAATCACAGTGCATCGCTATGTGAGACGGGGAAGGCAGCTATTTTACACTAATGCTGGTTGCAGTGTGAGAAAACTATGTACACCTTATTTTTATCACAATTCTTAGTTTCCTGGTATCAAACATATCTTTGATAGAAACCTTATAGCTTTCAAGAGGCAAAATCACTTTAACTGGTGTGTTAGAAGGACTGCAGATTTCATCTGTCACTGAAAATCCTTCTGTGCTTTCTCTACAAACACACAAACATCAAATGGTGGAGCTCTTCCAAGGCTGTCAGCTCACATATCCTTTTCTGGCCAGAAAGATGCTTAAAATGGGAAGTTTCAGTGAGAGAGAGATGGGAGGACTCCTGTTTCACCATCTTCATGCTTGTTACAAAAACTTCCACTACACGCATTGCCCCTTGCTGGTAATTCTGAGAAGTCATCCATCTTCTCCCTTTCAGTCTCCACACTTTGGCTCTTCTCTCTGCACAAACCTTCAAGCCAGTCAGAGGAAATGAACAGTGCTTTTTCACCCCCAGATCTGCCAAGCCTGGCTGGCAAACTGCAGCTGACATTGCCGCTTAGTCCTGAGAGCAGCCAGCGCTGGTGGTGCAAGGGGGTTTTGTGCCTTTGTTACAGGAGCAGAGTTTTTGCACTGCTGGGGTAGAAACCCCCCCAACAGCTTGGTAGCTGAGCCCTTTCCCCCTTATGTCCTCATAAATTAAACATAATGGCTGCCTTCTGATCCTGCAGACAGCTATATTCTAATAAATCATGTAAATAGAGTCTCAGAGACTCACTGCCCTTTATTTCACTTGAGTCCCGTAACTCAGCTGTTAATTGGATCTAAGATAAAATCTATTTCACCGCATGCTCCCTAAGCAGGATCCTGGAAGGTCCTCTCCAGAACAATAACCTATAGCATTGCCTTCTTTGTTTTGCTCTTCTCCTGCACTGTGGAAGAGAGCAGTAAGGCAGCACGGACAAGCTGAAGACTTGTGGCTCACCCAGGTTGCCCTGTCCAGCTATCAGCAGTAAGCCACAACTAGCTGTCAGCAATAAGCCACCAGTGTTTTGGTGAATTTTTTTGGCTGTTTTCTGCAGCAGCACAGCTGCCAATGCAGGGCTGTTTCTGCCTCTAGTCCCAAAGCAGTGGTTTCCAAGGAGCCTGGCAATGTATAACCCCTTTGGAGCAATTACACCAAGCTGCTGGGGCTGCTCTAACCAGCAAGATCTTCATCCTAACAGTAACCTTTGTTTTTCAGAAGGATATTGGAAAGTTCTGTAGGTTTAATTGATGTAATGCCATTGTTCAGCTGGGAATTTTACAGATGAAAACAGACATGGGATGTACAACCAAAAAGGCGTTTGAAGTTTCCTTCTCTGGGGATAAACACCAAATCTTCAGTTTACTTCTTTCTTTTCACTCACCGCACCACAGAAGTTTCAGGCCTTTTTAGGATAGCTCTTTGAAGAGGTGAATAAAACCTACACTTAAGGAACTGAGGAAACACAAGGTTTTTTCAGCATACTTTCCTCACAAGGGAAATCCTAAAAACTTTATCAAGCAGACTTGCTGTTGCGTCTCTTGTCTAGAAATCTTCCGCCTCCCTGGCCCTGTACTGTCAAGTGGGTGGCTTTGGCTCAGGATGCAGCCCCTGAGCCCTGCAGTGCTCCCAGCTCGCTGTGCACAGACAGCACCGAGAGCAGGCGATGCCTTCAGTCGGCTCCGTGCAGAGCCGCAGACTTGCACGGGATGTGCCAGCCTGGCTGCGGCAGCTTGGCTGCTGCTCTTAGTGTTAGTAGGCCTAACCCAAACCAGTATCTAGGAGCAACATAATTAGCTTTGGCAATTAGCACTGCTTAACTGAAGCTGCTGCAGACCTAAGGCACTTTTTTTAGACTGTAGAAGCAGCAATTAGCATTTCATTAAAGTAACGAGCCTAGCTAGACTTCTGAGCCTGCTTGGGCTGTTGATCTCATTTTGGGATCCATCAATAAGCTCTAGGAGCATTAAGCAAGATGCACTGGGTCTTCCACCACCATGGTTGAAAAACCTGACTGTCAAGCGATGGGAAAATTTTTGTCTTTTTTTGGCTGGTTAATGCTCATGGACGTCTTGGTTTGTGGTAGGTATCACTGCATGGCTCCAACTGCAGAAAAAAACAGATAGGTGCCATTGGCTCTGTATGACCGAAACCAGGGCCTCTCTGAGCTCTGGGAGGTAGAGGTCGGTCAGGGAGGCTCTTCCAGCTCTGTCTTTCAAGTCTCACGTTAAAGAAAATATAAACAGAGTCTTGGCTAATCTGTGAGCATCCTTTTCGTTCGTTTTCTGAAGAATATGTTTCTGCTCTGGTTTCATATTTCAGTTCCATGGCTTGTTCCTGCTTAAAAAATAATGTGTTGAAAAACATACCCTTTTCCTCCCTTCCTCCCCCCTCTTTGAAATCTTGCCTGCAGCTGTGGTTTGGTGTTTCATTCACCTTAAAACTGAGATCAGTTCTGCCTTGCCCAGTAACAGTGCTCAGAGTCACTACTGTGCCACTGCTGGGCACTGGGGAGCTGGGGTGGCAGAGATGCATTATTTGCACCACGAAGCACATGCAGTGTTCAAGTGCCAGGTTTCAGAAGCCATTAGCTATAATACGGTGATTCACATCTTGTCAAAACATCTTTTGGATGCTTTCATTATTTTGCATCCATGATATGAGTTAGTGACCTTAAAAAATCTGTTAAAGTTGTTCCTGCTCGTACGGAGAAGGCAGTCTCATTTTCTTAATTGATGGCTGCTTCTCCCCATCTTTCTTGCTTGAAATACCCAAAACATGAGAAGGATGATATGATTTATTATTTTCAGTGGTTTTCATGATGAAAATCATAATCCAGCAGTTCATTGGGTTTATCCTGATTAAGTCATTAGTGTCCCACATTTCTTTCCTGCAGGCTTTAAGATGGCGTTCGTGCCATGTTAGCCTCATCTTGCGAAAAACGCTGTCCTTTGGTGTACTGATATATTGAAAACTGGACTGGGCAAATAAATGTACTGAAAAAATGCTGAAAAACATAATATTTCATGGCAAATGGATGAGATATATTTTTATTGGTATTCCAGTTTTGAAGGTCCAGGGTAAAAATTTGCAGTACGCATCCCTCCCCATCATCATTCTTGCATATTAATCTCCAGCTAACATACCAAGCAGTATTTAGTGGTTTTGCTAGGAAATACCACTACAGAATCAGCATAACTTACCTTTTTTGATTGCTCTTTGGCATAACACAGAAATAAAACATCCTGCTGTGAAGATTTCTAATATTCTAAGATTCTAATATTCTATTCTCAACGCAGATGTTAAGATAGCCTCTTTTCCGTGCAAGCTGCTAAAAGGTTTAGTGCTTTACTATAACCCATAACTCCCTGTAAATTGGAAGCTTACTAAAAAGAAATGGGCACAGAACCACGCTTCTAGCAGCCTTCTGCTAAAGAAATGGACATAATAGTCAGAAACTTTCTAAATATTAATCTTATCAGGAAAGTGTTTCTGTTGCAGCCAATAACCAAGGAGGGCTTTTGTGTCTCTCTTCTGAATTAATGCTTTTGGAGTTTGAAGAAGCTGACATCCAGGATATGTATGCATTTTGCATTTCCATAAGGACTTTCTCAAAACAGTGTATTTCTGGATATGCCAGAAAACTAGGAATGCTTTTCTGTAGACAAAAACTTAAGGAGGACAAAGTGTGTTCCCCCATTCAATGCTTGATTGCACAAGAGGTTTTTATTTATGGCCCTATATCAGGCCTGGGATTTTCAAGAGGGAAGAATAAGCCAAAAGCATCTCATCTGGCTCCCATGAAGTTTCTGCCACTGAGCTGAGAAGAGAGGAAGGAGCTTGGTGATGGGGCACCCATTTGCAAGTAGGGACAGGCTCCCTCCCTGTGATGTTGGTGTTCAATGCCCACTAAAACTCTTTGACCTCAGCACTGGTCACCGACAGCAGCGTTTGTCACAGCTCATTACACAGCAAGAATGTGGAAGCCTGCTGACCTTTTCCAGTAGGACAGGAAGAAAAGCAACGACACAAAGGAGGGGGAAAATTGTTGTACACTTCAGAAGAGAAATAATTGAATGTTATTGTGAAGGAAAACACTGGGCTGGCAAAAGGCAGGGACACAGATCTTCCTTCTACAGTGTTGGTTGTGGTACATGTGGGGTTTGGACAAAAATCCAGGTTCAGCTCCTCTTCCTGCCCCCACTTCACTGCCAGGGAGCTTCAAGCAGGGTGGGGAGTGACTCTCAGGCCCCAGTGGCATTGGAGCGTGGAGGATCCAGGCACTGGAGTAGGGATCAGAGGTGGGAAAACTGGGGCTGTGTTGCGTGGCCTCCTCCTGCCAGGCAAAAGAAGCAACAGCCCTGTATGTGAGATTTCTATACCTATTCAAGGATTCAAGGGAAATTTTCAGCCTGTCTCCTCAAAGCTCCCCAGCTTCCATAGTGGGGGAACAGAGCCGTAGGACTCCTTCCAGCTGTGCCTCCAGAGTGTCTTCTTCAAATAGGTCCAGGTTTCCAACCACCTTTTTCCTGCCTTCATTTCACTTCCAGTTTTTATTTAATCTGACTCCTCCAGTCTCCTGAGACAAACTGATTAATTCTTTTCCCCCTCACTGTCCCCTGAGTCCCTTGTTCAATCTTTCCTGCCTCAGTGAGATCTTAATAAATGCTGTCTGTTGCTGGAAGTGGGATTGGGTCTCGGAACTGTAATTAATTCTTTACTTCCTCCATTGCTCCAGCATGCTATTTACAGCCGTCAGCCTGTGCAGAAGCAGAGGTGTGCAGGCTCTCTCCAACTTTGCAGCTGATTAATGCATTATATCCACCTTCCTTCCTCCTTCCACTCTTACATTTCTTTGTTTGCTTTGTAGCCGGTTTACTCTTGACAAACGAAAACACTGATGGACTTCTAGTGAAAATTTAATCCCAGAGACAATAATTGCCAGTGTTCTCTTTGTTCATGTTCTGTTATTTGAAAACCTCTTAGTCCATATAGGCTGCTCATGACAGGACATCCAGAGCCACTGCAGCAGCAAGACTATGGTCTGTCTATGATCTCTCCCATTGTTTTCTGCAGCCTGCTTTCCAGTAGCAGCTCACAGGATTTTTAAGTCCAACACATTGACGGTCAGCCCAGGGAGTGCTTTGGAGGCATTGTACAAAAGAAGAAGGATGCAAGCAGCTGGGGGGGTGGTGGGAGAGACACAGCAGAAGTGACAAGGAGGATGGGAAGCTAGGAGTGAGAAAAAGCTATTAAAAGGGTTTGCAGTGGTTGGTAGAAGGGAGCACAGTGAACGCTCAAAGCCTGCAAACACCACAGAATTATGTAGGGTGATGCTGTGGAATATTAATAGGGGTGGACTGAAATTAATGTTGGATTAATTGAGCTGAGTGAGGGGAGCTTCTCCTTGCTGGCCATGGGAGCCTCCTCTGGCGGGCCAACGACCCCCAGCAGTGGCTATGCTTAACACCGAAGCCAGTGCCTGGGCCTCCTGCCCGGGACCTGCTCAGGGTTTCAGCAATGAACTGGAAAGCTGCATTCAATACGCTAGCGAGGGAGCGAATGCAAATTTCCTTCTCTCTCTTTTTGGTGAGATTTACACCACCTCCACATGCACAGCCTCCTGGCAGCAATAAATCACAAAGGGGGTGTGAATGCAGTGAGGAAATGGTTACCCTACAGTTTCTGTGTGAGAGGCAGAGAGATGGGAGGTATGGGACTAGCCAGCTGCTCCCAGGCACGTAGCCCCCATATTGCAAACTCAGTCCAGCATTCTCCTGCTCCTTCCAGCAGCCACACCAGAGACCACCCCTCTGAGCCTGGTAAACAGAGAGGGGATTTGCTTTTTTGTTATCCATACTTTCCCTTCCTTCCGCGTGAGTGCTGCACACGTGCCCAAACACCGGAGGCTGCGATAGAGCTGGCAACCTCATTTGGCAGATGGGTTTATTAGACACGAGCGCTTTGTCTGCTCTGTGCCAAAGTCCTCCCAAGCATGTGATGAGCTGGGTGTCCCTCAGGCAGAGGCTGCATCACAGACCTACAGCTACTGCATCAGCAATCACCTCACCCATCGGGACCTATTGGAAAAACATGTGAGATGGAGGTCCTGGTTCAGCCCAAGTCATGGCAAAACATAGCCCTGGTGCATGTGGAAAGATGGGAACTCTGCTTTGCCTTGGTGATGGGCATTACCTCTGCTCACCCTGCAAGTCTGGCACAACCTCCCTGATCTCTCTTGTCTGACAGAGGTGTCTGGGTTCAGCCTGGGGAAAGCGGAAGAGCCACAAGGAGCAGAAGGGACATGAAGAAAAATGAGTAAAGGTGCTTGAAGAGTTTCTCTCATTTGGGGACTGGAAAAGCTTCAGAGACACCCCTCTTTGGGCCCTGTCAGTATTGCTTTCAGGTGTCTTAACCTCTGCTCTGCAAAGTGAAAACAGTGGTGGGGCAAGGCCATAGGCATACTCAAAGCAATGCAGGTTCTGCAGGAGAGCTCTCAGTACCCATACAAACCCTGCAAGGCACTAGCTCAGCGTTCTGCTATATTTTGCATCTCCCTGGCAAAATTGCCCAGCTCATCTCTGATAAAACCTTCTTGTCTTCCCTGGTAGCCTCAGCCACCTCTCAGCCTTACCTTGCAGCCCCCCCCGCTCCTGGGACTGGCCGGGCAGCTGTCAGGACTGGAAACACAGGAGGTGCTGAGTCCCGTTCACACTGGCCACAAGCAGCAAGCACAAGAAGACACAAAGAGGACAAGTTCTATTCAGCACGTTGTGCTGAGCCCGGCACGCTCTGTTGCCTGGGCCAGGGGAGCAAGCCCTGCTCCAGAGGTTCCGGGTTCAACCTCTGAGAAAGGCATTTGGCTGCTGCCTGTAAGCACCTGACTGCAGTTTAATCCACTTTCAGAGCAGAGCTCTGATAGGCCCTCAGCAGATCTAGGACAGCTAAAAATACTCAGTGCACAAAGAAAAGAGTAATTTGGGTAGGACTGAACCCAAGTGATTTATCTCAAATCAAAAGGTGCAAAAGGAGCAAATCATGGTCTCTTCGGGTCAAGCACCAGAAAAGGAATAAAGGCATGAGCCAGTCAAGGGCTTAAGAAAAGCAGCAAGATCTGAAAAAAAATAAGCTTTATAGCATAAGCAGCAGAGCCTGCACCAGCAACAGAGGGAGGTGCGTGCCGATTTCCTCACCATATGCTGACTTTACCTTTACTGTCAGTCTAAATTCTGCCAATTATTAAATTATACAACTTGCAGCAGGAACACAGTTAGATGTGATCCAAATGGTGTCACTACAATTATGGTAATTATCTGAAAACAAGCCAATTACTTCCCTCCTTCATGCCAGTTGGTACCAAGACAGCAGCTGTTTGAAGCAAATTTGTTATCACGTTACTGTACATTTGTTAAAGGTTGAGGTTATAGATTCTAGCCTTCTTTTAAATATTAAAAATGCTATAAAGTCGTGGAGAGTATAACTTGGTAGGAATTTTTTTTAAAATGTCAGGGAGAGAGAAATTTCATTTGCATGCCAAGAGAACTGGTGGGAAAGTGATTTACTAATGACTCCTCGCTGGAAATGTGTACTTTACAATCAGCACACAACTGAGCTATAAATTAGCCTGTGTCAGCTTGTTACTTCTACCTATGTAAAATGAACTAAACCTGTAAGTTTCCGTAAGATCTCTTCCATTTCTTTAGTTCTGGCATTCAGGACCATTGAGCGTCAGGAGATGTCTTGCAGGATCAGCCTCTCCACTGGATTTGCTTTCAGCAGCTTGTTTGGCTTGTCAAGTGCTTTGACTCATTTGATCACGTGAGAAGCTGCAACACCCATGGAGAGCGCACGCAAGGGATGGCTCAGCTTCTCCACAGCCCTGGGAGTGCTGCCCTGCTGCTGGGACCAGCAGCTCTGCCTCCTGGCAAAGCAAGCTGGGGCAGTGCTGGGCAGAGACATGGGAAAATCTTTGCCCATGTGAAGAGGCTCCTGAAGAGTCAAGTTATCAAGGCATCCATTACTTTTAAACCTGTTCATAGTAAGGACAGCCTTGCTTACACTGCTGAAGGTGTCACAACATACAGAACCTGTCACATGCAGCTAGTGTCAGAGATGCAAATTAAGGACCCTCTGACCACGGATCAGCATGACCTCTTCTTTTGCACAGACCCTCCTTGTAGAAAAAAGTCTTTTATCTCATGTTTGCTACCATATCCTCCCTTGAGCTAACATTTTTTTTATCCTGTGATGTTTTGAAATCTTTGGCTTTGATGTGCATAAAACACTCCTTTCAATAAATGTCAAGAGCAGATTAAAGAAAATTAAACAGCAGAAAGAAAAGATACTACTACCTTTTGGCTGGAACAGCATTTTCATGACAACTGAATGAATCGCCTATAAGAAACGTGTTTCCCTCTCCATGCTTAAGTTACATGCCAGTAGGATTTGTTTATATCTGCAGGTTTAAAGTACACCTTCTTGCATCCGTAATTCCCTGCAGCTCATGTGCAGCAACACAGCCAAGGCACAGAGTAGAGCTCACTTCCTGGGACCAGGTTAGTGGCTTTAACCTGCTGCTTTGCTTGAAATAATTAGCCTTGCTCGCAGAAGACCTTCACAGCAAGCCCTAAAGGCTGACAGATTTGGGTTACATTGGAGCAACAGAGAAGCATGTTCCAGAATGCCCCTCCTGGCGAAATCCCTTCTGCTCACTCCCACAGCTCTGGGAGCTGTAGCTGAGCATCATGGCATCCACACACCCGCAGCAAGGGGGTTCCTTGCATCCTGCAGGACGAGGGGACTGGATGCAACACTGGGCTCCACCATGCCCCTGGACATCCCTGGGACCTTCCTGCTGTTTTTAACTGACACCATCTGCTCTCCATTTTCATTTCCCAGAATGTCCCCTTTGCTGTGAGAGCGACATGCCAGGACTCCTTTCTGCTTTTGAGGTTGCTCCTTCTAACTTGGCACTATGTGAAATACTGCCTCACACAAGAGAGCATAGGTATGCTACTCCTTACTGCTTGCTACTTGATTCTTCCTTGTTATCATTTAGCATTCACTTACTGCCTTTGTCCTTCTGCTTCACATGAAGTCAATTCCGTACTTGTTACCTACTAAAACTGCCCAGTTCAGATTTCTTCCTGTTAAGCAGCAATGAGACATTCAGCTACAAGGATTACATTTGATAGAGTGGTAAAAAAACATCCAGGCAGTCCCCTGCCCAATTGCAGTATTAGCTATGAGTGTGTAAACAGGTTTCTGCTTATCAGTCCTGCTGCTATCTTCAGTACACAAACCGCTCAGCCCCACAAAATCCAATTTCCAAGAGGTTAGAGGAGGGAAGTGTTTGCAGAAACACAGCAATACAAATCTCCAAAGCCACAGCCCTCATTATGCTGACGCAGAAGGGAGAAATGCTGCTTGACTCCTTCTGGCACCCAAAGGTGACATTTACTTTTGTGACTTTGGTTGGAATCAGCTCAGCTTTGTTATGGGATTGTTTCCTCATTATTTTCCTCACAATCATCACCTTCTGTATCCCCCAAAACAGCTTGGAAACTGAGCTTAGAAATGCCAGTTGTACACCGGCAGGAGACACGGGAACACGGGCTGCTGCCTCCCACAGGTACCCAACACCAGCAACGAGCGAGATGACGAGCGCCCACATTCAAGGCTGCAGTATTTTGAGCATCTGCACAGGACCTGTTGGCAGACAGATGCTGCAGCTCTGTCCTGTAGGAGCTGAGCTCTCTGGCACTTGGGAGGAAGGAACGCAGCACTGGGAATGCTGTGGCTGAACCCCCTGACCTACTACTGCAGGTGACAGTGGGAGAGATACAGGTCACTGCCGCTCCGCAGCATCCGGCAGCAGTAGGGCTGCGAGATGCAAAAAGCAAACGTGCCTCGGCCCCAACACAGGCATGAGCTCTTTGTTTATTTCCAAATTGAGTGATCAGGCAGCACGCAGCCCGCCTCCACTCCAGCACTGCTATAAAGGGCTGTTGCCCAGAAGTTCACTGCATCACTAAAAATGCGAACTGTAAGCTGATTAGCTATTCATAGATACTCTTTCTTGATTAGTTCACCATTAATATTTCAATGTCAGAACTGAATGCACGGTGCCTCCCAGCTCTCTTCCTTCCTGCTTAATTAATTTTGACCATCATCAACAATGGTTTCCGACAGATAGCAGAAATTAAAGTGGGCTGTTCCGTGACTTTGCTTGCTGTAAACAGCTATTTGCAATTCCTTTTCATACATCATCCACCTGCAACAAAGAGATCATGGTAGCAGAAAATGAGTCTCACTCGTAAGGACTTCAGAGCTCCAAAAGAATATTTGCTTATTCGATAAAAATAATCAAAAAGACAATGAGGTAGGCGCAACTCAACAACAAGATTTGCATCTCACCTAGTAGTCAGCTGGCTGCTACACCGTTAAAAAAAGAAAGGGAGAAAATTGTTAATTTATCTCTAAACAGAAAGGGCCTTTGATTTAGGGGAGCTCATAAAAGCTGCAGTATGCCCCAGCTGTGAGGGGATGTGATAATCACTGCAACCCCAGCAGTTGTGTGAGGAGGTTGCCTCGTAAAATGCAGGCTGCACAGCTGCCTAACACACAGCACACACGTCCACAGCTGATAACACAACAAGCTGCTGATAGCTGGTTTGATTTTACTGACATGCTCAAGATGTGTCTACCTGGGACCAAAGCAGCACTCAGCTTGGCTTTACAGAAATATGATTTTGCCTCTATTTGCTGCCACCTGAGCTGTATCCTGCTGCTGCAAAACAAGCCTTCTGCTACTGGACATGCTCCACATCTCCATCCACTGCTGCAAACCATCCTGCCCCATCCTCCAGCCTCTCTTTTCCACGGGAATGCACTGTGATGGAGGAAAGCAGAAAGGCAGGGGCAGCACATTGCTGCTGTGCTCAGCTCCATCTCCTCCACACAGCAGTAACTCAGGCTGTTAAATGCCTGGCCAGAACTCGCCATCTGCTTCCAGTCTTCTAGGAATACCACTGCGTAATTCAATCAAAAAGGAGAAGGTCCTTGTTTCAGTGAATCATAAGTCACTCTTCAAGTAATTATATTTTTATACTCCTATCAGGAGGCAACAGTGGCTCTTCATTTTACGGGCTTCAGCAGCTAGCATAGTGTCTCTGCCAAGGTCACGGCTGGGTGGGGAACACAATTTAAAGTTTCCTCAGCCACTGCAAGGGCCAACTCCTGCCAGTGTCTCCTGTGCAGCCCCTGGGCCAACTGCAATTCCTAAACCCCGGGTTTATTCATGGTTTTAGCTTTCTGGTTAGGCAAATGAACAAAGCCCTGCAGAACTAGGGCTTTGTCCAGGAGTTCTCCTCTTGCAGGGATCAGAAGAGCTGGCCAGCACAGTCAGTCCTCCCTTTACCGATCGCTACCCCGAGCCTGGCTCTCCAGTTGGCATTTTCAGAGTGGGAGGTGAAAATCAAAGAAGAAACAATGCTAAGCCATCAGCATGAAGCTGATCCTCAGTGGCGTAAACGTGCCAGTCCTGCCCCTCCAGGGCAATGCACAGAGCAGCTTCTGCAGCGCAGCGATTGCTGCCTAGCTGGGAGCAAAATCCTGCTTATCCCTGCAGCTGGAGGAGACACAGGGCTGGATTCCTCACGTGCTGCCTTTGAAAGGTCAGATGAGATTAGTTCAGGGGAAAAGTCTACCAACTTGCTCCATCTAAAGTGCCGGAGATGCAACTCACAGAACTCCAAAAAATAAAGGAATCCTTAAAAGATCCAAAAGAGCAACCCTGCTGGAGCCTTCTGCTGTTTTTTTTTTTTTTTTTTTGTATGATTTCCCCCCTATAGACACTTTTCCTATCCTACAGTTTGTGCCTCTTCCCAGAAAATCCTCCCTTAGCATTGTTGTCTTTCTTAGGTCAGTTCTCCACCTGCTCTTTCACTGCCCCAGATGTTCAGTATTTTAAGCAGATTTATTCCCTTGACTTTGAAAAGGGCTTCACTATGTTTCCATCTGTGTTTACACTCCATGCGGGATAAATTTCTCCTCCTAGCAGATCTGTTCCTTAACAGCAAAGAAATACGACTCAGCATAGATTCAGACTGGAAGACAGAGCAAAACACTTCTGAGCAGCGCTCACTTGGGGCTGTGCTATGCGCCCACACACGGATGGAGACCTGGCAGACCTACCTGCAATATCAGTCTGTGCAAAAAGGCAGCCGGACATGGCCCAGAGGCACCACTCACACACCCACTCTCAGAGCTGGCCTCCCAGCTCACCCAGCAGCCTGGATCATGGAGCAGTTACTGAAGGTGCTGAAGCTAAATGGTCACCTAGAGCAAGCAAAGCAGGACTGGGACATGTCATGCCCCACCAAATGGTCTGACCCACACAGCCAGGGCTGTGCTGTAGGTCAGAGAGGGCTGCAGCTATCAGAAATACCCATTTTGTCAGACATTCCAGCTCCTTTCCCAGGGAAATCCTATTACTGTGCATGCCTTCTCTTACAGCAGGACTGACTGATGTATTAACACAACCATTTCTAACTGCCTGGGCAATTTGCGACACAAAGGACACCGAGCAGCTGCAGCTCGGATTTATCACCCTTCTCGCCAAGTCTAGCCAACACTTCTCTGCTGTACAGCAAGAGCTGCGAGGGCTAGTAATGACCTCCCAGACAGATCTACAGATAGCATGAGCTTCATCTAATCTCAGGAAAACAGCTTTTAAGGCATTTGGGGGCTTCACCCTAATCTGATACCAACCTCCTTGTTTTGGGGCAGCATGTTGCTGCTGGTGAACGAGTGTATGTGCTGCTCTCATCGCTGTATGCTGCCCCTCTCTGTGCACTGACAGGTCCCTGCCCCCACGTTCAGAGGCCTGTTAAATTACAGCCAGGATCCCATCAGCTCTGCAAACATTTATGTCTGACACCAACGCGAGAGACTGTCTTCTGTGGTGCTAATATCAGCTTAGCACATCATACTAAAAGGCCAAAAACTTCCAACGTTGACAGAAAGGGAGTGCTGGATGCCCAGGTTGACAAAGGCACCCTAAAATGCATGCATCCTTCTCCTGAGCAAATCAAACTGCAAACTGCCCACGACACTCCCAAGCATCCAGCTAGCATCAGGGAACATGAGGAGGTTTTTTTTAACTCTACATTACACAGTCCATATGGATGAGTTAATAAAGATGATACGACCTTTACCCAATTGCTCTGGGATGCATGAAATTCAGCAGGGACCTCCATTCTTACTGCGAAGGAGGATATTCAGATGGCCCTGAGGGGGTTTGCAAGGGTCTGTGTCTAATACAGCAAATACAAATGTGAGCCAAACTGGGGGAAAAACGAAAGTCAAACCCTTTATGAAGAGAAACATCAGCCAGAACACCTAACCACGGAGTAGGGAGATAAGGAGATGTGCTCTCACCCATCACTGCAGGCATGCAACAAGAGGGCTGGGCAGCCACTAATGACAGCTGTTAAATGACAGGTGCTCCAAAGCTTTGCAGGATCCAGTTTAACACGTCCAAGCTGTGCTACCAGCAATCTGCACTTGCAGAGGAGGGAGGACCCGCTGGTGCACTTGTTCACTCCTGGAACAACCAACAAGCATGGCTAAGCTCCACAAAATGTAAACAAGAACCAGAACCACCCCTCCCCCAAAACTCATGTGATGAGCCTGCTTGGGAAGGCATGGCTTGAAGGGCAACCTGAGCAACACTGCTACCTTGAAAGCCTCAGAATGAGAGCAAACATCTGAACAGAGAGGCACAGAAAAAGAGAAGCAAATTCCCTCTGAAACCGAGGCATGGATTTTCCCGTCTGAAACATGTGTCTGGCACAGTGCTCAGGGGAAGCACTTCTGGAGCCTCAGCTGGGCTGGCTATTTGTTGTTTCCATTTATTACAAAACACTGTTATTATTTACAAAACATACACTTCATGTACAGTTACTGCATTCAAGTGCAATAACTGGTCTAAACTCAGATCCCTAGGAGAACTGTTGAAAGAGAAGCTATTCTACCACATATTAATGTGACAAGGATTTCCCCGGGTTTAAGGGAATAGAAAATATGTTTTGAACAAGTGAACTAGTTCTTTCTTACAGTATAAAACTGTTCTTTTCCAGTGATAGCAATGAAAGGATATTGCTTCTGTCACTGATGCCACTGGAAATGTATTGCCCCTCTCCAAGAAGCCAATGAAAGGATATGGCTGGTTTATTCTCTAAATGAGGCCACTGAGAAATACACTGCTCCTGGCACTGGTCCAGGCACACTGCTACTGCTGTATCCCCAGCCCAAAGGGAGGGCAAAGGCACCATGTAAGCATCTTTGTGCCAAATGGCAAAATTACACCTGGAGAAAACCAAATCAGAGTTTGAGAACTAAGCAGGGGAAAAAAAAAAAACTGTCCAAAAGTTGAATGGAAATGAATCCCTAGCATCCCTTGCCGAGGCTGGGGTAGGGCTCAGCTGCTATACAACACAGCCAGGATCCGGCCCCTTCTCCTTCAGCAGCTCTGCACCTTGTGTGAAATGAGCTTAAGCCCTGGGGAAGGCTAACCCACACTTAACCTGTGGCAGGGAGCCCTGGACATTAGGAAGGCTGCCAGCCCCGCTCCCTTTTACTGCAAAGTTTAATGGTCTGGCTCTGTGCTGAAGATTTTAGGTTTTGAAAGTAAAATCATGAAACAGCTCTCAAACCAATATGATCTGTCATTCGAATGCACACACCGAAGTGAGCACAGAGAAATTACTGTTACAGCAGACATAAAAATTTCTTCCAGTGAGAGGCTGAAGGCAAGTCAATGTTTGCAGTCCCACTTTCATTGTTCGTCAGTCTGCAGATCTGGCAAGTTCATTTTGCTGCCTCACAGCATCCTCCTGGGTGGCACCAGTTGGAAGGTAGATGGAAAAAAAAGCCAATTGTTTTTAACATGGAAGTTCATCACATTCTTAAAAATGTAGAGAGTGGTGGAACTTCATCATCTGGGCTTTGGCACTGCTGCTCAGCACTGTCTCTGCTCCAGGACATGCCAGCCTCAGGCCCAAGATGGTGGCAAAGGTGTGGGACATCAGCCTGGGCAAACAAGGCATGTTCGTGGGCTTTATAGCCTGCTTTCACTGAACTGAATTCTTGAGCAACTTAGGGGAAAAAAAAAAAAAAAAAAGCGGAAAATGAGNGCGGCAAATGAGAGGATTGCATCAGTGCGAGTGAAAAAAGATGAGCAGGCATAAGTCAGGCGTGAGCGATGCTGGCGCCGGAGCGAAGCAGCACGCGGGCTGCGCTGCGGCAGAGGCTCCTCTCCAGTACCCCGGCAGCAGGGCTCGGTGCGGTGGCATGGGTGCTTGCCCGTGGATATTTATTGGTTGTGTCAGGAATTAGTGAGAGCTCACTGGCTGAATAATAACGTGCCACAGGCCGTTCTTCAGCTTTGCTAATGTAATTAAAGAAAGCAGGGAGGAAGAGCTGACACGGGGAAGGAACTGGCGCTTCAGATGTTTTTGGTTACTGTCCCTATTGCGAGGACAAAATGTGAAATGTGGAGGGGAGAGGGTGAAGGTGGCAATGGGTCCTGAACAGTGACAAGGACCACACAGTCAATTACTTCCAGCTGTGATGGGAGCACTGCTTTTTCCAAAGAAAAAGGAAAAGCAGAAGAGCTGCCCTTGGGACGCCAGAGCTAGACCTATCTCTGGGTTCGGGTTTGAAGCGGCTGCTTTTTGCTTTCATGCCTGAACACCCTGCAACAAGTCTGGACTTTGCTTTATTTTTGGTGCTTCTCCTCTTGCTTAGCAAAATCTTACAGTTCTGGGGGACCTTCTCTGGATGGCTGGAAACAGCTTCATGATGACATTTTTAAATGGTGCCCTGGTGACCAAACCCAGCCAGCCATCAAGAGCATGGCATCAGGCGTTAGCAAGACACTAGGGCTGCAAGGAGAGGAACTGCAGAGGCTCTGCGATAAAAGCCAAGATTCTATTTTTATATCAGGGGTGGGGGAGGCTTTGGGTGACTTTAAATCAAATCAGTGCCTGGACAGCAAGGCACCGCTCCCCTCCGCCTCCACCGCCAAGCTCCTCCTCCAAATCCCAGGGCTGTCCTGTAACAAACAACCCTCAGCATCAACAGGATGGGGCTCCCAGGCTGCCGCAGCCAACAAAGCGTCCATCAGGAAACCAGCTGTGTCTGGGCTGCACGGGAGCAGGGTGGGAAAGGCTGTATGGTCCAGGACCCTCATCTTCTTGGGTATTTTTAGCCCTGAGCATTTTTAGCATTGGTCGCAGCTTTGATCCCCCAGCCCCAACCTGTCCCCTGCCTTGGACAGCTGTTTGCTCCACTTACGTCTCCTCGCAGAGGTGCTGCAGGGGCCGTGCTGTGACTCTGCTTGCACTCTGGGAGCAGTGGGCACGTTCCCACTGCCCAGCGGCCCGTTCATCAGAGACCCCATCAGGCAGTGCTCCAAAAACCCTTTGTGTGGTAGTGATAGCCGCAGGGAAGAGGGGATCTTCCAGGGTTTTAATAGCAGGTCAGCAATTAGCAGGCAGCCATGACCCCTCTGTTTGCTGCCAGCCTGGAGATGCTAGGAAAGGTTGGAGTACTCCAGCAGCTTGGCCATACACCCTCCTGGTGCTGTTTTTATCTAAGTGACTAATTACACATTACCTATATGTCACCAGGCTGATCGATACTAGTCTGAGGAATCAATAAGGATGTGGAGGATGATGTTGTTTGCCATTCAGAGCCTGCACAAGCTGGGAAAAACAGGGCAACATCGATCCCAAAGGTGCCACTGTGCTGCTTCCGCCAGCAAGAGGGACTTCAGCTACCAAATTTTGCAGGAAGAAGCTCTCAGGACTACCATGAAACTTGGGATTAAAATGAGGTTAAGTAAGGGAATTGCGTAACTGGGGGCTTTTGCCTGTCTTACTGGCATCTTATGACTGTTCTGATTCTGTCATAGCGATGCTGGGAAATTACTCTTTGAAACTACAAAAGACTTAGAAAGGCACAGGCAGGCCAGGATCATTTGCCCTCCACACTTGGCTTGTCTCGAGCAGTTAGCTGATGGTGGTAGGATTAGACAGAGAGCAGTGTGGGGTGAAAGCAAAACTCTCCCCAAAGGCTTCCCTCATGCTCGACTGCGTCTGTGCCCTCGCCGAGGTGCAGAGTTCTGCAGCCTCCTCCTGCCGCGCCAGGCAGGCACGGCTGGGAGAGCAGCAGAGGTGGGGCAGCTGGGGCTGCAGCCAGGTACCAACCATCCATGGATTGACCACAGCTTGCCAGCAAAGCAGGAGCCCTTTGCCTGGAAATTAAAAGCTTCCAAAAAGCAACAGTCCTGGCTTTTATCGAGGCTTTTAAGGTAGCAGAATGAGCTCTGGGTAGAGGCTGATGGCCTCTGCTGCCCACTTACAAAGACCTGTTGCTTTTCCTAAGCTGCAGATGCAATACACTTGGGTGCCAGAGCGCGTCTGCCAGGAACTTAATCCAACAGCAGCCCCATAATCCTTGCCTTAGTCCCACAAGCCCCAAAAGCAGAAAGCTGTCTGGATTTGCTCTTCAATGGGGTTTACTCAACCTTGGTTGCAATCCCCGTTTCCACTGGTAGCTGAGCCTCATTCCCTGGAGCCCTGGAGCATGTTTGCTCTGGGATTTTCCCCCAGCAATGATGTAGATACACTGCCCACAGGGGACTCCCTGCCCCATGGTTTGCACCACTCTGCAGCTTGACAACCTGAGCTTTTGGCACTGACGAAGGGCAGTGTTCAGCAGAGCAAAAGCTGCTTGTGGAGTGGATGGAAATGGAAAAAACATTCCCAATCTGCAGTGGCAGTCCTCTCCTAATGTGGCAACTCCGCTGTGGACTGTGTAGGCCATGATGGCTCAGAGCAGGGTCCAGCAGTTCTCCAGGGCATCATCAGTGGGTGCCATGGGTGCACCTGGTACCTGAGCCACTGCGATCGCCCCACACTCCTTCCAGCAGCTTTGCCACTGGCAGTCATTCGTAAACCAGACTGAGAGCTTTGCAGAGATGACCTGAAATGTCCAGGGCTTACAGCCCCCGGCACAGCACTCAGAAGCCACCAGAGAGGCTGTAAAGGCAAAGCCAGCCTGGAGAACACCCCCAGCCCTTCCCTTACAGCCTCATCTTAAGAGACATTTCCCCCCTGGCATTAAGTCCTATTTTTAAAATGCCAGCAAAGAGGCTTTTGCTGAAAAAGGACCAAGGCAGGATTTCAGCTGTGCACTCATTTGCACTCCCTGTCCCTCGCCACTGGAACAATAGGCTGCAGCTGGGGGGGGGGAAGGGGGAAGCCCTACTGATCCATATATAAATGGGGCCAATTTAGCTGCCCTAGCCTCTCTGGGGATGCTGCAATGTGGACTGGAGAAGAGACACTACAGCAGAAATTTAATTTTAGTGAGACAGCACCATGCTTGGAGAGTAAGCCACATCTCTAATCTCACATAGGCCGCTTTGACTTTGCTTGAAGGGTGTGAGAGCTGAGCAAATATTCCTCTCCCTGTTGCTCTGCTGCTCGTTTACCCTTTTGTTAGGGATCATCCTGTTGTCATTTGTGTGGATATTTTTTTTTTTTTTTTCTGTGGAGTGGATGCCGAGCATCAGGAACCATGTGTTCAACAAATGGTGGCAATTAGCCTAGCTGTGAACCTTGATGGCATGTCTGAGTCTGCAATTAATGCTCTGCTCTATCTGCACGAGGTTTCTATCATGCTTCCATCTGGGGCTGGAAAAGGCATGACTTGGATCTCTAAAACTAGTAGGAAAGCATTAAAGATGTGGCCTGAGCTCTGCTGCCCCTGGCTGTGGGCTGCCCTCAGGGTTTGGTTTGGTCTCTGCGCCTCGGTTTATGTGAGTGTGGCTCAGAGTGTCTGGTGCAGCACAGGGGCTGTGGGGACTGATTCAGGCTCTGTTGGTGCCTCTGCTCTTGTACTTTGTGGCAGATTTCATGCTCATGGCCAAACACACCTGGCCCTTTACTGGAAAATCTGATAGAGCTCATGCCTTTGGTGCTCTGCAAAACTCCCTGAGTTGTTTTTGTGGGATGAGAAAATGGGAGCAGAATTCTGATTTCAGGGGGGTGAAATCAGAGCAGATGGGTGACATCTGTGTGACCTGTTGTGCTGCAGGGAAACCTGGGGGTTTGGTATAAACATGGCCCTGTCCTCCACGCTGCTCTGCTGGCATCTCATGGTGGTTTTATAGGATTTTACCCCACCAGAGTCAGCAAGCCAGCACTGCAGTGAAGACAAAGCTGGCCCCCACCAGAAAGCTGCTCTGCCAAACCTCGTGTGCCTATTCTGCTTTCCTTCTCTTCCATGTAAATTAATATAAACTGCACACCCCCACCAAAAAAAAAAAAAAAGCCCTGCTGTACTCTGAGATAATGTGATTTTGGGGAGGAGGTTCTCTTGCTGTCACCCAGCTGCTTGGTGGGCTGCAGCTGATTTCTAATGAAGAGCTTCCTCCTGGAGAGGGGAGGGGGGAACAGGGAGAGAAATTACAGGAGAGAAGGGGACAACATTTCTGAATCCAAATACATTAAACCACTTAATTCTGTTGACTCAGGGCTGCCTCGCTCTGAATAGGAATTAATCCACAGTGAACCAAAATTAAAAAGCGCAATACAAAATGCTTAGCAAGGCACCACCAGGGTTTAAAGCAGCCCATTAGCTTGCTCGAACGTACCCAGTAAATTTTCATTTGTCAATAATGCTTAGAGCCTACAGTTTATTTACAGCCTTTTCAATATTACCAAACCCCCTCAGAGTGCCTCATTTGTATTTATCTAACACAGTCAGTTCCCTTTCCAGGGATGCTTCCTCATCCCTTGCTTTGCACCTCCTTGTTTTTTCTGTTGCAGAGGCAGATGTGGCACCCCCCTGGGCAAAGGTGATGCAGGGTGACCCCTTTCTATGGCACTTCTGTTGCACATGGAGATCAGCTGCAGGGCCACCCTGAGCCATCTCCCAGGTGACCAATGCATGCCCTGGCTGGGTCTGAGACCCATCTGTCCTGCACCCAGGGGACATGGGGAGGTGACGGGAACCCCCATGCTGTGGCCTCTGAGGGATGTGTTGGTCATCAGTAACAGGACGGGGACACGAACAGCTGCCCCTGTCTGCCCATGGTGTGGCTGAGCTCCAGCAGCCCCTCCATCTGTTCCCAAATCGTCTGCTGGCGGATGAGTTGCAACGAGGACGGCGCCTAACAGGATTTCCCCCCAAAAGCTGCTTGAATGCTGCTGGGCTGGTAACGAAGCCTGGCGGGCTCCGAGGATGTCTCCATGGAAAGGAGTTTATTCTTGGGCACAGACTCGAGCGGGTGCTTTAAATCCCCTGCTGTGGCTCATGTCCAGTGCAGCGCAGGGACATTGGCATATTTTGGTACAGGGCTTCAGCCCCTGGAGATGCAGCTCCCTGCAGGGCAGACAGGTCTGGGGTGGGTTTTGTGCCCTGCAGGGAGCACAGCATGGGGAAAGCCCTTCCCCTCTGTGCTAGCGGTTCCCAAAGGCAAACATAACAGAATGCAATGGAAATATAATCAAATGTGGCGTGAAGTGTGCTGCCTGGAGAGGCCAGCGGGAGGTGTGAGCCAGGGTAGGTGACAGCACAACTTAGGTGTAAATCTTATGGAAGAAAACGTGTCCACAGACTTAACCACAAGAATGCCCCAAGTGGGGCTGCAAACTTCCCAGGAGGCACTTATTAAACCCAAGGTCTGGACTAGGGTTTGCAAGTGCCTCTCCCTGCTGTGACCCAGGATGCTGCGCGCTGGGCAGTACCCCAGGGAGACCCTGTCCTCCCACCCCAAACAGCAAAGTCCCCATCACTTGCCTGCTGCTGTCTGCATGTAGCCGGCCAGGGTGCAGACTCGCCTCTCGCAGGCTCCGCCGGGCAGCAGGACGGCGACGATGGCCAGCAGCGAGCTGAGGGCCAGCAGGGCACAGCCACCCGCACACAGCACGGCACTCGTCTGGAAGGACACACAGGGCAGTCAGCAAGGGTATCCCCCGCCAACCCCGTGACACCTCCCCAAGAATTCCACCTCTCCCATCTTGGAGTGAGAAGTGGGGACCCGCGTGGGTGCCTTCTCCCACTTCTTCCTCTTTCTGCTGCTCAAATTCACCATTGAATCTTGAGCCCATGGTTCACCCGTCACCTGGTCCCAGGAGTTATTAGCATTTGGGCGATGGTAATAATAGCAAATGTATTACATGCATGAAGGGCTACGTCACTAATCTAAGTGCCATTAGATGTCTGCAATGCGTGTCAGTGCCTCCACTGAGAGCTGGAACAAATCTCATGATGGTGCCTGCCCCTGCAAGCCCAGCAATTAGAAGGTATTTTGCCAATCATGCTCCATGGTGGGGAACCCTTTGCTGCAAAGGTTTAATTGCTGCTGGCCCCGCCAAAACACCAGCCTGCTGCCTGGTCTTTGATTTAGCTGCTTCTGCAACAAGACTTGGTTATTTAGGGCTGGTATTCAATCCCGTCTGTGCTGTGTGATGATGTTTTGGGGTGCTGGCAGCTATGGTTAGCACTGGATAGGCAAAGGGGAGGCCACCACAGCCTGTCCCAGCTTCCACCCAGCTGGCAAGAAAGCAGTTTGGCTATTTAATATTCTGGCCACACGTAAAAATTACATCAGTATCAAAAACTGGAAAAAGTACTAATCTACAACAAAAACAGCTCGCCCTTGCATGCAGGTGCCTGATAGCTGCAATGTTGCATTTTCTGTCCCCGTTGCAGGTGGCATTTCCACCTCTGCCACCAGGAAGGTGCTGGCAGCAAGGTGGTCCCTGCAGTGGCAGGGACATGTGCGTGCCAGCCCTGCCACCAGCATGGAGTGGCTGTGGTGGGGAGCTGATGGGTGCTTCCCCCTCCAGCCCCCAATTCCTAGCAGCGCTCAATCAGTGCAAGGGCACCTCAGTCCCGGCATTGCTACGGGCACAACAAGCCCTGTTATTTCACAGCATTTTATGTCAAATTACATGAAACGCTTCAGGCTTTGGTGAGTCACCCTGCAGTAACGTCCATGTCTTGGCTCCATAAAGCAGCACTGCTCTAAGACAGGTCTTGTCCTGATTTTCCTAATGAGACTCATTGTCATAACCCATGTGGGAGCTGCAAGGCGCTCAGGTCCCACCTCCACCCGCTCT
This sequence comes from Alectura lathami, assembly GCA_013399715.1. Lineage (NCBI taxonomy): Eukaryota > Metazoa > Chordata > Aves > Galliformes > Megapodiidae > Alectura > Alectura lathami. The sequence continues at coordinate 397,135 of VXAV01008244.1, forward strand.
TGTCCAGCCCTATCCCCCAGCTGAAGTGTTCTGGTTAGAAATGCACCATTTTCCTTTTTAACTCTTCCCCCAACGTTGAAGCTTTCAGGCAACCATGGTTACTATAGAAACAAACCCAATAAATGTTTCCATTTGGTCCCCTCACCAAAGAGGTTATAAATCAGGAACACAATCTGCTAAATGTGTGTTGTTCTGCAGGAACCACAAGCAGGCTGGAGCGGGTGAGGAGGAATTGCGTTTGCCCTCTGATGGCTACACTGGCTCCAAACAGCGAAGAAAAACATCCTGATCCCCCATAACTAGTGGTGCTGCCCCAGAGGTCTGACAGTGCCCTGTGCTACTTCCCACCAAGCTAGTTTTTTGCACCTGAGCCGCCCCCGCGTCCATCACCTGCATCAGCTGGTGCCAGGCCACGCCAGGAGCTGCCACCACCCCGCACAGGGACACACTGGCACTGGTGAGGACACTGCCAAACACCGTCCCAGCTCCCCAGTGAGAGCGCTTCCCCCAGTGCTGTGCCATGATTAAAAATCAGCATCTTATTTATAGGCTATTTTTACATCACACAAGCAATGCAAATGCTGTCCCAGCAATAAATTAATTCCTGACATTTCATTGGAAAAGACACAGCAGTGCAAACAGCTACCAAAAGAAACAGAGAGGATGTTTAGGCTGGGACTGTGGAATCTGCCCCTTTCTGGTGCCTTTGTGACCCACGGAGACAAAGTGCTGCTTCAGGGCAAGGGACACACTGCGGTGACCAGCACCTGGCCCCAACCTCACCCCAGAAGGGCCCAGCGTGCGGGCAGCGCGGTGAGGAAATGCGTACTCATCAAAAAAAGGAACACTGCTCTGACTGGCGTCTGGATTTCGCCTTCCACCCAACAACATGCAAAACCATCCTCTGTCGCGGCGACCATTAATTATTCAGTGCGATGAATTTTTCAGCAGAAAGGGGTCTTGTGAAGCAGGCCTGCTCCTCTCCCGTGTGAAGCATATTATTTTTAATGATCTAGGTTCATCATGATTATGTTGGCACAACTCCCCTAAAACTCGCAGCTCCTGCTGGAAGGAACCTCTGAGCTGCTCAGGCTGCTAATCCCTGCAGAAAGGTGCAAAGGGCCAAAGTATTGATCTGCTTAAACACGTGACATGGACTTCCTTCTCCAACATGTTGGCATTGCCTCCCAAAACCTTGTAAAACAGAATTTTTGCTTCTGTTCACTTTACAGGTGTTTTTCTGGGAATGAAACCCAAGCACTCCTGCTCTGTACTGGAATTGCACCTGCAAACCAACAGCCGCTTCCTAAGGAGAATAAACCCCAGCTGGAAAGAGTTCATGGAGCAAAGGTACCAAACGGCAGCAGCTAAAAAGCCTCTCCCTCCAGCTGCACAGCACCTCCCTCTCTCCTCTCTGCCTGTGCCTGCTGCATTTTGAACAGGAAGGAGAGGATGCAGGAAACAGGATGCAGAGGCTGAAAACCAAAAATAGATGGGAAGAGGGGACAACAAACACAATGCATCAGGCCCAGCTCAGGCAGGGGCAGGAAAAAGCTCATTTTATCACAGCAGAAAGCACAGCTCCCACTGCAAAGCTGGTTCTGGAGAAGCAGGACCTCGTGCTCAGGGTGAGCAATCCTGCCTCTGCCATGCCGGGATACATAAAACCATGTCAGATTCTCTGCTCCCACTCCCAGGGAGATTAATTGTTTATCCCCAACAAATTAATAGTCCCCTGGTGGGACTGTAAATACGCCTTTATGTAGCGTAGTAAATTCTGATTAACAACAATCCCCTACCCATTATTTTAATATTTTACAGGTCAGACACGCGCCATAGCTATGCCATTCACTAAGCAATAAATCTGCTGAAGATGCCATTTAATTCCACAAAAAATCAAAATTAAAACATCACACAACAACCACCCTGGGAGAACCACTTAATGTCCCTAATGGAAAGTTTTAAAAACTTAACTGTCATGGTTTCTAGCATCTTTTGAAACCAGCATCCGTGATCTTTGCATTTTAAAGTGAAAATGGCAAAGGGAGAAAAAAAATCCTGTGAGTTGGTGCTGAGAAATGGTAACCAGTGTTTGGTTTGACAGAGATAAACTGCTTGTCCTTTGGACTGGGACCCTTCCCACAGAGACAGAAGCCAGGCAGAGCTCCCACCATCATGCTCTGCATGCTGCGTCACACCACGCCATGCATTATTTTATTAATGCAATTTATTAATTGCAACTTGACCAGCCCAAGAGCTGAAATCTCAGATGATTTCAGAGCAGCAGGCACACAGAGCAGCCAGCTGAATACAAGGTTACAGCCCTGCTGAAATGCTCAAGCATCTTTGCAAATGGGGGCAGAAAGTAAATAATTGGGAAGTAAAGCCAGGGCTAACTGAGAAAAGGAAAGAATGAAGGTCACAGCTCAAGTGGCTTTCTGGGAGTATCTATTGAATCAGGAAAGGTCTGAGAAACCCTGAAGGAGCTGGGGGGACACTGGCTTGAAAAGCAACTGCAAGCAAAGAGGGGGCAAAACTTATCAAACCAATTTCTTTTTTTCTACATTCAGTTCTTTCCCATCAGAGCTCTGGGTGATTAAATATTCATTTGCAGAAAATGTTTGGGGGTCAAACTGGATAGAGCTGTGCCTGGGGAGGCAGAAACCAAATGGAAACTGGGGTTTTAACTTCATGAACAAAATAAATCAGTGCTGGACAGAGGTGCTGGCTGGGAGCATGGGGTCTGGGGCTTGCAGCAGTGCTAGCAAGGACCCAGAGGGCTGCACTGAGGGCTGATGTTGAGAAATGGCTGCAGATGTTGGCAGCTGGGCCCAGCTCTGCTGCAGGGCCTGAGATGCCCCTGACTGGGCTGCAGGTAGAGGAGGAGCCACTGCCACCAGCAGCTGGAGGGTGAAGAAAGAGGGCTGTGGGGGATCAGCTGCACATACTCAGACTGGTCTCTACCTGCAGGGCAGCAGCGGTGATGGAGCAGCAAAGCTGCCTTCTCTCCATGCCAGTGCCCAACGGGGTCTGCGTGCACTTCTGCACCCTGGAAGAGTCACTGCTGCCAGCACCACATGGCCACAAGGTTTGTCACTCCTCCCAAAAATTTGCGTGACTTTTGCACTGGGCCATCAAATCCCTGCTTTTCAACCATGCCGGGCTGGGCGAGGCTGCCCTGCTCCTGAAATAGCAGCGCCTTTTCCTTGGGCAAAGGCACAAGAGGGGATCTTGGTAGAAAACTATGAACATCCACCTGGGCTCACGAAAGAGGCATCTCTCTGCAGGAAACTGCGTGCACAGGGGTGGGTGGATCAAGGCTCGCAGCTCGTTCGTATTTCCCCCACACAAGTCACAGAAACAAACATCCGCCATCTGGTCGGCATTAAAGCGGCGGCCGGGAAGTGGATCCCACACGTCCTCATCTTCTCCTCCCCAGCAATTACCTTCCTTTCGGCACCATCTGAGAGCTTTCTCCTTCCTATTTGATATTCCGTCGCCATCCTGCTCCCATGCAGATGCTGTTCCCTGCCCAGCAGCACTGGAAGTGCCTGGTGTCATCCAGTGGGGAGCTGGGAGCGGGTCCAACCTCCCCAAACCAGCCCTGCAGTAATGCAGAGCCCCAGGCAGAGCGCTGCTGGGGATGGCTGATGTCTAAGAGTGCCCTGAGCTGGGGTGGTTTGGGCTGGGATGTGCGTGCTGAGGCACAAGGATGCAGAGGAGGCATCTGGAGTCTCCAGTGCTCTTTTCTTCCCCTTTGAATGAAGAATTTGGTCCACGGGGACCTGTCCACAGCACAGCATGCACCGGGAGTACTGCTCCCTAGCCCAGATTTAGCGGCTCACACACAAAATTCAGCAAAACACTCTACAGCTCAGCCAGTCGTGGCCTTTCAGGTAACTTTCCCACTTTCAGGCTAATCAGGGTTTTCAACACAAACGCTAGAAAGGTTAATGTCCCACCTGATTGAAGAAAAAGAAATGCATTATTTTAATTAGGCAGAAAATAAGAGACAGGTAATAAGTCTGGTGAATTACAGCTGTCTCTTTTCCAGTGCCATTGCATCTAGGGACTGGAAAGCAGCTCCTAATGGCACTGCTTTATCTAAGAGGATGATGGATAGTGGTGGAAAAGAAAAAAAGGGGAAAAGTAAGACATTAGCACATCAATGGTGTGCCTATGACCTCCATCAAGGGATGTGAACCAACTTAATGAAATTTTAATTAGGCAGCAAGCAGCGCATCATCGCTGGGTACCGGATCAGACCTTCTTACCCTGCTCTGTCATTATCCTTCCTTGGGATAAGCCCTTTTCCAGCTCTGGCAGCAAAGCCAAGCTCATCGTCCAGGGCCGGGGAACACCCCACAGGTCTCACAGCTCTCCCATCTGCTTCTCCATACAAAGATGGTGGGAGAGGAGCCCAAAAGCAGCAGGACTTGCAGCCTCAAGGGGCATGGAGGGAATGTCGGGCCATCAAAATGTCCCTGCCACAGCCCTGCTATCCTACACCTGGCTCTGCTCTGGATCCAATGAAGGCTAAGAATAACCTTCAGCCCAAAACATCCCCAGCGCAGCCAGGCAATGCCCTTCTCAAGGTGCAGGGCCCATGGCTCCCTGGGTTTGTTTGTCCAGAGGGCTGTGGGCAGGCAACCCAGCACAAGCTGTTTATCACTGTCACGAGCGGTCACTTCTCAGCTAAACCCAGCCTCAAGCAGTGATGCCATGGCTCATAGCCACCTCTCCATGCTTTTGTTTAAGCAAAGCAAAGCAGCTTCTGTCTTCTGTTGAGACCAGAGCTTCTAGAAATAATCCCGAGAGCAGCCTGCCTGTATTTGCAGTCAACTTGACCTTCCATGGCCCAGCCATGAGCTGCTGCAGCCTCAGCAGCCAGGAAGGCCCTTTAGCCCTGCTTGCTGGCTCGCTGGTTGGTGAGTCCTGGTTGTCATTTGCCACATGGGCACTAAAATGTGGTGCCAAAATCCAAGAATCACAGGTTTCCCCAACACTGAGTATTTTCTGTTACACTACAGTAGGTCAAAAACCTCTGGATGGCTAACCAAAGGAGATCAAGTCCACCACAAAGTAATACGCATGAAGACGATGATAGTGATTTCAAGACTTGTTGAGCACTTATGCCTCTTGCCAAGCCTGTGTAAGTGCAATTAAAAATCAAACTAACTGATAGAGTAAGGCAGGAAGAATCTGCTCTCCTAGGACATTCTTCTGTGAGGAGCTGAAAGGTGGTTTCCCGTCAATCCCAAATTAACACTCTGGACTCGGACACAGCCCCCAGAGGTACAGCAGGCTCTGCTCAGGAGTGGCGACCCAGGCACTCCAAAACACGCAGCTCCTCCTTGTGCCAGAGCCTGTGCTAAAGGAGGAGCGATGGATTTTCCAAAAACCTTCATTTCCCGTATGCAGGGGCACCCCAGGTGCTTTCTCACTGGCAATGGGGCTGCTGCACAGCTCTGCAAATCTGACCCCGACGGACAAACCTAAGATCACATCAGGAACCCAGCGGCTGAACTGAACCAGAAACTGGCAACGAAGGCATATGGGAAATTTCAGCATCTTCTAATACAAAAGGAAGCAGGTGCACTTTGCGTTTTCCCTAGGCTTCACTGAACCTTTTCAAGTCCTGCCATGGACAAAGCCCCAGGAAACACCCCCCCAGGGCACGCATCGGCCGTGCCAAGCCTTCGCCCTCATCCTAAGTGGGTTATTTTGTGCTGTGCTCCAGCAGGGCACTCGCTGGCTTCACAAACAAATGGTCAATGTGTTTTCAACCTGAATATCATGGGCTGATCAGCTCCTGTTATTTTAGATTACATGCTTGGCAAAGCCTGAAAATAATTGGAGACTATCTGGAAAAAATAAAAATAGAAATTTGAAACGAAGCAGCACTAGCTTCCGGAGTGCGGCAGTGACAAAGGAACACATGAGCCAAATGCTCCCACTGAAAGAAAAAATTAATTATCTCAGCATAAAGCACTATTTTGCACGCTCTTATATGCAGACATGGATCTGGCACAAAAAAAAAGAAACACAGTGAGATGTGATGAAGCAGCTTGGAGCTCCAAAGCTTGCCTGTTTTTCCCAACTCTACAAGTTGCACTCCCAAGAGCAATCCCGTTTCCCCATGGTGCTTGCAGCACGGGATGCCCAACAGCTCCAAGTCCTCCCACAACGGATCCTCCTTTCCATCAACTGCTCGTGTGAGGGCCCCGCTCACTGCCCCTGGGCAGTGTCACCGTCATCCCTCCCCACCTGGCTCCCACCAGCCCCTGCAAGGTCTCAGCCTGTGTGAGTTGAGCCAACGTCAGCCACAACTTCTCCGGGTATCAGAGATGCTGAGCACGCTGCAGAGCCCGAGCAGCCTGAGCACCGAGAGGGTTAAATTAAAGGTACCCATGATATTTGAAAGCTGCAAAGTAATTATGAAAGGAAGCAGAAAAAAGCCAGCAACTCTAAGCAGACATGAAGGCCCTCTTAAGAGAAAAAAGGCATGTTAATTAACCTCTAGACATGATTCAAAGCATCATTTGTAGCATGATTAACATAATCCCCCAAGTGCAAACACACCACTGGCATTAACGATCATTCGCAGGGCTGAACGCTCCCCCACCCCTTCAGCGAATCAGCACATTTCAAGGGGGCGAGCTGACACACGGCAACTGTGCACGTTTCAGCAGCAAACAAAAAGAATCTCATCCCCTGGCGATGGACATCCCTGTTGTGAGCTGCTCCCACCCCGTGCACTGCAGGGGGGGCATCCTCCCAGGCGTGCTCTCAGCATCCTCCCCAGATGTGCCACCAGCTCCACACTAGAAGAGCTCCTGAGCCCGATGTCAGCTTTTGCTTGCTTCACTCCCCATAGCCACCGCTTCAAACCCTTCTTGCCAGCCGCTGCCACTTCATCAAAAGGCTGGTGGTTGCTATCAAAAGCTCCTAGGTTCTCCTCCACCTTAGGATCTTGGCTTCATCTAAAGAAGGAGCTGCCCACAAGATTGCTTAGAAGATTGGAAATGGATGTCACAGGTTCTTGAAGCAAAGAAAAAAGAGCCACAAATTCCCCTTCTCTCCCCAAAGAAGCATCTCCTGCTTGAACTCGCAGCCAGGGTTCACAGCACTCAGCTCCCCCCGTGCCAAGCACCGACACATGCAGCTGCAGAGAGCTGCTCATGCAAGGGAGCCGAAGCTGTTTTCTGCCTTGGCAAAGCTGTCAGGGGTATTTTATTATACTGCACACCATCAATTCCCATCACAACAGGTATTTTCGTCCTCACGGTGCCAGCAAGCTGGTAGGGGAGCACTTTTCCCTGAAACAGACTGCACTGTTGGTTGTCCAGCAGTTATTTGGGTGGTAGTAATAAAGGTGACAAAGATGTGTCACCAAAATCCCCTGCAAACTCCACTCAGTACCGTGACATTGTTCATCCTTACCACAGCCCAGCCGAGGGAGCTCAGAGGCTTTGTGTTACATGATGTTCTGGATCTAAAGGCTTTTTGGAAGCTCCTAGATGGCTGAGGCTGCGTGTAGCTGCAGCTCGTTCAAATGAGTCACTGCTGAGCTTCATTCTTATCTTTAAAGTTTGTTATTGCTTGGAAGCGTTTATCTGAATTATGCTTGCAAAAACATCTGAACAAAGGCCAACTTACGGAAATGACAGCATTTTTGCATGTTTTTATATAAATAGGGAGGATTTTAAGCAGCCGGTTCTTTTCTTCACAATTCACAATATTTGTTTTTAATGACAATTTTAAGGACCATGACAGGATTGAAGCAATCGCATGCAGACCTCTCTCCTTGGAGAGAGAACAGCGCAGCCTCACGACAGGCTGAGAAATTCAACTACTGACACCCATTGTGCCGGGCGCTGGGATTTAGCCCCCATATTGGGATTTCTGCAGCGCAGCAACCTGAAGTGAACCAAAGCTCGTGTGTTTTGGGCAGCAGCAGCAAAATCATAAAACCTCAGGGTAAAAAGCTAAGAGTAAAAGGAAAGGAAAGGAGAAGAGATGAGGAAGAAAGGGCAGAGGGGCAAGCAGCTGGCAGCACCGGGGCTGGGCTTTGTGCTCTGCGTGGTCCCCGTGCACGCTCACCAGGGACAGGCAGCTCTTTGTCACGCCAGGACACCGCACAACCCCAGGCCCCGTGGCTGATGAAGGCAAGCCTTGGCCTCCTCCCAAAACCTGGCAAGGGCATCAGCCAGGGCTGGACCTGCAGGGGAATGGCAGTAGTCCCCATGTCCTTCATTTCTGGATCTGTGTGTCCCAGAGGCAGCAGCTTTGGCCACCTCTCTGCTGCCTTCCTGGTCTGCAAACTCAGCCCCAACAGGAAGCACCACACCTGTCCTGTTTGTCCCCTCACTCCCTCCTGCAGCCGTGCTCAAGCTGCACTGACTCCTGCACCTGCACAAAGGCACCCCGGAGGTTTCTGTCCTGCACCCCAAGCACGATTGAGCATCCCACAGAAGGAAGTGGCACCACAGGGACCACGGAACGCCCAACAGGGTGCTCAGGAGCAGGACAGGAGGGATGCAGGGCATGAAAGGGATGCTCGAAAGCAGCATGGGGAGATGCAGGGGATGCTTGGGGGAAGCACGGCATCTGCAGGGGATGCCAGGGATGCTCGGCTCAGGACAGGGGATCCTGGTGCAGGTTTAGGGGACAGGATGCTGGGGAGCCTGGATCAGAATGGGGGATGCTGAGGTGATGACAGGGGAAGCTTAGAGATGCAAGAAGAAGGAGAGCGAGATACTGGAGAGCCTGGGACAGGTCTAGGGGGATGCAGAAGGGATGATGGAGGGGATGCCAGAGAGACCGGGACTGGGTGCGGGGATGTGTCGGGGCGGTGATGAAGGGATGCCGGAGAGCCCGGGGAAGGACGGGGGGATGCCGGGGAGGTGACGGGAGGACACCAGGGAGCCCGGGGAAGGACGGGGGGATGCCGCAGGGTGGAGGCACTCACCTGCCAGGAGCCGGAGGGGATGTCTCCGAAGCCGCCGGGACCGGCGGAGCCGTGGCAGCCTCGGGGCGGCCCGGCGC
>VXAV01008244.1:412037-428905 GCA_013399715.1 Alectura lathami
CCTCAACCCCCGCGGTGGCGGGGACGGAACGGCTCGTGCCCGGGGCGGGGTTTAAGCCTCTTTGTTTAACTTCTTACCGCCTATATATATATTTTCTTTAATCCATAATGCTGTTATAAATGGTTTTGTAGCGATACAATGAAAAATAGAACGCTGTTACAACAGTAGCTAAAACCCAAGTGGAAGGAGGAACCTCGTCGTGCTGAGGTCTACATAAAAGCAAAGGAAGTCGCTGTCAGAGGGTTTCATGGATTCGCTGTGTGATGCGGTTGTAGATGTTACCGAGCACAGGTGCCCATTTGGAAGCCAGGACTCCTGCAGTTCGGTGTTCTTACAGCACGGACGGGTACGGCTGTTCGACGGGGAAGCACGTCGAGGGCTGTGACAGAGGCTGCGGCTCGAGGGGCTGGGGCTGGCTGCCGCTCCTTCTAGGAAGGGCGCGCTGGGGAAGCAGCTGTGCTGAGCGGTGGTGCTGCGCTTCCAGCTGTGCCTGACACCGCGCTCTCCCGAGGGTTTTTCCCACTGCTGAAACTCAGACTGCGTGTCTGGGGAGGTGAGGCTGCGAGTCAGGGGAGAAGCGTCTCTCTGAGGCTGTGTTGTGGCTGTTGGCTGACAGGGTCTGTTGTAAGCTTTCTCAACCAAGGTGCACTGAGAACTTCATTCTTGGAGGTTGTTGCAGTAGCTCTGGGAGAAGGAGGGAGTAAACTTCCGTTCATTTTGGTAGTTCTGAAGAATCCCTGAAGTCCACTGAGGGTTTTGCAAGTGTCGTAACCCTTCTGGAGCTGTTCGTGTACCGATGTGGAGGTGTGGAATGAAACCGATGCGCTGCTCATAAAGCAGCTGCTCAAAACTGGCTTCCGCTGCTTTGATGAAGAGAACTGCGGAGCTGGTGTTCTGGTGCTTAACCATGGGACCAACATGAGCTTCAGTGAAAAGTTCCTCATGAGGAAAGTGGTAAAATGTTCCAGTGTCTGTGCGTTGCTTTGATTAAAGCATCTTTGGTCAGAGAAGCACAGCCAGAGCTCAATGCCTGAGAGAGGCGCTGTGAAGGGGGGGAGATAAGTGAGCTTTCATCCAGATCGTACATGAAATAATATTGGTTTGTGCATCTCCACTGCAGATACTGACTTTAGATAAGATCTTAAACTGCAGCTGGTAGAAAAGCAACAAATAAATGCCTGTGATAAAACTCATGCAGTCCAAAACCGGACAAAAGCATCAGTGTCTTTGGGTTGGACTGCTCTTGTTTAAGAGGATGTAATGCTGGGGAAGAGTTAAAACCATTTTTTTTCAGATGAAATCGTAGCAAGGATGCGAAAACTGCTGACATGTAGAAAAATCTCAAAAATGTAGTGAAGTAGTTCTTCAGAACGGGCCTTAAGGTGAAAGTGGGGTTAGACAACGGGCTGAGACATTAAACCGCAACCTCTGGGCCGGGGCTGCAGGGCAGGCTGCTGGTGGGAACGGTCGGAGCACGCGCTCACTCGCTGGGGATGTTTTGGAAATAATGCGCGCTCCTGCTGGCTGGCTGACCCCTGGGCATGCCTGTTGCTTTTCGTCCCTGTACGTGCGCCGACAGCTCAGGGTTTGTTCGTGCCTCTGTCTTTCAAGACGAGAATTGAAATTGTCACATCTCCTGTGGCCAGCCGGTGGGTTCGATGCGCTGCTCTGCTGCGAACGGAGCTTGCTCCTCTAAGTCCCCCCAGCCCTCTGGGCCTCAGCAGCTGTGCCTGCAGCAGTCTGGCTGCACACCGACACCAAGTGACATCTGTGTGTGAGGGAAACGGAGGTAAATCCCTTCTGCGGGACTGCGCTGTCCCCAGCAGCTTTCCTTTGTCCTCTGCTGTTGCTCCTTAATCTCGTTCTGCTTGAAGCTGATAGCCACAAGGGAAGCCTGCGCACAGAGGTTGGCAACATGACCCAGGAGTTTGCGTTGCTGGCAGCGTGCAGGTAATGGGAGAGGGACCGAGTAGTTGGGGAGACGGAGCAAGGGTATTTAAGAGGGAAATAGGTGTGTGGAGGGCTCTGCTGCTGAAGCTCGGGAGTGATTGCCCGTAGTTGAGGTGCAGTTTGATGAAGGAACTGTTGTGAGTCGTTACAGAGGGACTTCGTGATGCTGCGCGCAGGTTGCTTTGTTCCTGCTGTAGCTCAGTGTTGTTTCAGACGCAGATTTCTTTACTGATGTCTCTCCTGCACAGCAGCACGCGCTCAGTTACGTAAAAGCTGGTTGCGCTCGCTGTTCATATCCACAGTTGCATCTGGCTGCAAGAGTTCAGCTTAAAAAGAATCCAGCCCTTTCAGCTGAGGCGTAAACCTTTCTGTCTGAATGTGGAAACCGCCGGCTGAAATCTTCATCGCGGAGGTGCCAGTTCAGATCTGCAACATCCATCCTCCTCCCGGGGAGGGCTGGCAGCGTGGCAGCGCTGCGGCCGCAGCCGTGCAGGCGGTTATGTAACGAGAGGCTCAAGTTCCCCTTTAAGATATGTAAAATGCTCGGGTCGGAGCAGAAAGCGTTTCTTCCATCTGCTCGCGTTCTGTAACGTAAGCGTGTGACTCCAGCCGGTTCGGGTTTGTGATTGTGTTTGGAAGGGCTCCAGAGCTGCTGTTCAGAGTGACCTATTTGTAGCAATAATCCCAGCCCGTGGCAGCCCTAGAAGGTTTCGCTGGTGATTGTGTTCTTCAGTGTCACCAGTTAATTTGCCTGTCGTACCATCCTGTGCATGGACTCCTCTGGTTTCTTTATTTTCATTTGAAGTAGATCTCCTCACTCTCTCCCTTTAGCAGCTTCCTTGAAAAAGTAACTAAAAAAACACTTTTCACCACAACTTTTTTTTTCTTTTTAACTGTGTCCTTCCCGTCACAGGTGGGAATGACAGTTCAGCAGTGCTGTTTGTGAGGTGTTTAACTATTTCCAGTGTCCTGCCAGAACGGTTCTGTGGTGTCCGAGTGTGACGGGGGAGTCGCGGGCTGGCTCTAGTTCCACGTCCATCGCTGCTCTGCCCGTTGTCTTCAGCCGTGGTTGGCAGAGAGCATCTGCCGCTACGCTGCTCTTACAGCACATCCACCCCGTTCTTGCCAGTTAATGCTGTTACTGAAGTGACCTTGAATGTGCCCTTGCCACTGCCTGTGTGATTACAGTGTCTCTGAGTGTTACTTCAGCGTGGTGTGTGTCATTAAACTTAATTCCTGAATGGAGGTTTTGCTTTTGAGAGCAAAGCAACACAGAGGCTTTGAAAATCTGTCAGCTGCTGCTGGGTGTGCAGATTTAAAGCGCAGCATCATTCTTAACAGAAGGGTGGTTTACATCTTCCTCCGATACTTGAGGTTGGAAGTTTTATGTTCGTTCTCTGGCAAAGGCCATTAATCATCCCAGCCAGCATTAACGTTTTCTTCTATATTTTACAGTGAAAGGCAAAGAACAAGAGAAGATCACAGATGTGAAAGCAATTAAAAGTAAGATCAATATTTATTTCGTTTATACAGTCAGGTATCTAATGTCATCTGCCACTTTTATGCTGACTGGTGGAATCATTCCCTTACAACTGAGCGCGCAAGAAGGTTATTTATCCTGTAATCCTTAGAGCAGTACTAAAAGGAGATGAAGCAGTTCAGGTAAATCTGACCTGTTACTATTACGTCCCCAGATACTGTTCTGTTTCTGTGCTCCTTCATGTGTTGCCTGGATAGCAAGGGAAAGTTAAAGGCTTTTTTCACCTTGGTGGTCTGTGCCTGAAGTCAAACGCAGGAAGCAGTCACATCCTTGTTCCACTGCAAGTGCAGCCCCTCCAGTGATCAGCTGCAGGGCGAGGCTGCAGCATGGTCACTGTGTCCATGGAGATGAAGGCTTCCTCTGCTCCACGGGAGCCGTGGCTAAAGGGAGCACCGAGCAGCTGCTCCGCGACCTGTGTGAGGTCAGGTTAGAGACCCAGTGCTGTTTAGAGGCTCTGAGACAAGCGTTTGATGCTTAGAGAACAGTTTTGCCTCAAATGTTTGTAATACAAAGACAAGAGTTTGTAATACAAAACTCAGTTTGACTCCAATTCACAAGAGCTTAAACCATTCCGAGCCGTGCTGTGGCTCTGGTTCTCCACGAGTAGCCTCCAGCAGACTTTCCTCACTGTCATCAGCCAAGCAACTGGCTGCATCCGTTGGCCTGGGAAACACTGCGGGGCGTCCATTCCTAGTGGTGTTCAATGCAAAGGGCTGTGTAAAGGCAGCGGGCTGCCTCTCGGTACCAGTACTTTCACTGCAGAAACACCTCAGAACGGCAAGAACGTCTGCGCCCTCCCGCGCTGTTGCTTCGAGGTGTCTGTTACCATGATATGCAAGTGTGGAATCGTCACCTTCTGTCATCACGCGTCATCAAATTGTGAATAAAAATAAAGGAGTGCAGCATGGAAGTCGTGAAAACCAACTTTCCTGACACCTTGATGAGACACATCGTTATGAAGCAGAGTGCTGGGATAACGAGTCATCTGACTCACTTTATTTTTAACCGCCAGAGGTGTAAGGTGTCCTTGCCTGACACCCCAATCAAATGCAATTTCCTGAGTGCTTTGGAAACTGGTGTCGCTGTGTTTTGTTGCTTTTACTCCAGCTTTATCACCAATTAACAATTAGTTGATGCTTTTTCACGGAGTTTTGTGTGAAGGAATTCTTTTGTTCCCGTCTGGCTCAAATAGCCAGCCGTGTTAAAAACAACCAAGGGAGATTAAGGTTTATAATCCATGTTTCCTTTTTGCTTTTTTTTCTCTTCCAAAAATATTTTGCTCTACTTGTTTTTAAAATATTCTAGTTAAAACTCGCAGATAGTTTTGTAGTTTAGGGTTTTAATATATTTAAACTTTTATGAAGGTAAGGAAGAGGATTTGCTGTGAACTTCACGGCTCAGCTCTGTTGCTGACAGCGTGAAACTCGTTGTTCTGAAGGAAGCAGGAGGACTCAGGAATAACACGTCAGCTGTGAAATCATGCTGGGTGGCTTTTGATTAGCTGCTGAATGAGGAGGTTGTAGGGGGTGGGTACCATGGGTCTATTGGAAGTGAGATTTTTCTTGCTATAAATTTGCTTATTTCTGTGATCTTTGGCCATCTCAGACTCTTGGTCAAAGATGGCACCGGTGGCTCGCCAAGGGTTTTAAGATTGGCTCTTGCAACCTTTCTGGCTCGTTCTGGGAGTGCTCAGCATTGGAAAATGTGCAGAATTGGTGCTGTGGCCCTTTTCTTTTAATCACTGCTGTCTTGATTCCAGCTCCAGTACCCGTACATTCCCCTCAGAGAAGCACTAGGAACCATGCCTTGCTGGAGGCCGCAGGACCAAGCCATGTGGCGATCAATGCCATCTCTGCCAACATGGACTCTTTTTCTAGCAGTCGGACAGCTGCCCTTAAGAAGCAGCCAAGTCACATGGAAGCTGCTCATTTTGGAGACTTAGGTAAGGCTTCATCTGCTCTGTAGGACTGTCAGCAGTTTCTTTTTTTGTTTGTTTTTTTCCTTATGCCTGTTATTGATGTGCGCATCATTTGTGGTTTCCGGTCAAGTAGATTGGGTGACTAGAAAATCCATTGCTGCCATTTCAGTAGCATCTGTGTTAGCCTGGAAGTGTTTGGAATGGGCAGGAAATTCACTGCCTGTTTGGTTTCTCTGTTAGAAGAGGTTCCCTTGCCTTATGTCCCATCGTTATGTTGGAATCACCTCTTCGCTACCTGTGTTCCAGAATGTTTCTGTGCTGAATACGAATGTGGCGCAGGACAGAGTCATTCCCTTGATATCTTTCTTTAGGCAGATCGTGTCTGAATTACCAGGCTCAAGAGACCAAATCAAGCCTTTCAAAGACCCTTGAACAAGTTCTGCAGGACAGCGTGGCCCTCCCTTATTTTATCCAGTTCATGGAACTGCGCAGAATGGAACACTTGGTGAAGTTCTGGTTAGAGGCTGAAAGCTTTCACTCCACAACGTGGTCCCGCATACGAGCACACAGCCTGAACACAGTTAAGCAGAGCTCGCTGGCGGAGCCAGTGTCGCCCTCGAAGCAGCAGGAAATTGCATCTTCTTCTCCACCTGGATTGCTCGAGGAGAGACTGGAGGATTCTGGCACAGTCCGTCTGCTCAGGACCAAATCAGTGGCTCCGGACCAGAACAGAACTAGCAACAGCCAGAACCACGTGCTGCCGGGTCAGGAGAGGGATAACACCAGTGTTCTTTGTCTGAGAAAACCTGAGACAGGGACACATTCTGTTCCAGCTGATCAGCAAGAATCTTCCAAGCTTACAGTACCCGATAGAAACAGTCCCTCATCTGCACTGAAAGACCTGTCAGGAAAGCTGATGAAAAGTAAGTGCCCCGGGCTCCCTGTCTTGAGAACGGCGGGGAGGTGGGGAGCATCCCAGCTGCTGCTTGCTGTGGGAGCTGGCCTGGTTCTCGTGTTCTTAGTAAGTGTGGATTGATGTTGTGAGGAGGAAAATCGTGTTGTGTATCAGCGATGTTAACTTACTGTGGAAGCTGACGGTCAGTTTAAGAGCTGTGCGTTTTTTGAACGCTTGTTTAAAAATAAACAGGCTGCTGAAGAGAGGTCCAAGTCACCGCGCTCTGTTCTACATGCCTAGTGTTAAAAACAGATGAACATTGCGTTGTCCTGTTTTCCCCTGCCCCACCCATCCCACCCCACAATTTAAAAGAACTTCAGAAAATCTGGATGATGGGGCTGAGGACTGATTATAAACTTTCCATGGAAGGTAACTATCCTGTATAACATAAAATAGCAGAAGTGCTGGTTACAGAACAGTTGTAGAGGTTCTGTATAGACGCAGCTGTTTCCGTTCTTGGATTTATGTGGTGGAGTTCCTCCCCTGGTCACTGATTAGTCTCATTTGGAGCCCACCTCTTCAGAGGCTGCTGGAAGTAAGGATGAAATTAAAATACAGACTGTGGATAGTCAGCCATGTGCACAGTGACCTGTTTCTTTACTCTGCTTCTGCTCAGGCCTCCCTCGTTTATGCAAGTCCACAGACAAAAAGGAAGAACTCCTTTCTTCACAGTGGTCCCTGCTGTTTGCTCAACTGTTTCCTTGTGTTGCATCCCTTTCTCTCACTGTTTGTCTTTCTCATGGTTACTTGTCCAGAATACCTCACCCCGAAGTCATTTAAGCAAACAATGATACTGTAGGCATGAAAAACGCCTCTGCTTTTAACGTAGAGAAATAATTTGGAAGCGCTAGGCCCTTTTTGAGAAATCTGGAAGGTCTGGAATATGATTTCCCCCCCTCCTCTTTTTAAAGCAGTGCCCCTGCTCTTTTGAAAGACAACATACAAAGCATACATCTTGTTCTGAGGCATCCCTTTTTTTTTTTTTTTTTATTTCCCCTCTCTTTAATTCCTTTATAATGCAACTGCTCTCTGTTCTGCATAATGAGCTGAGGTGTGCAGCTGAGGAGGAGGGCACCGTCCTGTTTGGTGGCAGGGAGTTGCAGCTGCACTGCTGGGCTCCATCTCGCTGGTCAGACCACGCTGCTTTTGTTGTGGCCTGCCCAGAGATAAGGCAGGCATGGTACCTTGCTGGTAGTGCTGAGTGGGAGACAGCAAGCTTCAAGGGAAAGAGGCTGCCACTGCTAATTAGGGGCTTGCTTTTCTGGAGAGCAGGTGTTTGTTGTTCCTTACATTTGGACCAGTGAATGCAAAGTTTGATTCTGTGTTTCTTCCTCGTAGGTATAGAACGGGATGCAGTTAGTACCTTTACCAAATATATTTCTCCAGATGCTGCTAAACCAATTCCTATTACAGAAGCGATGAGAAATGACATCGTTGGTAAGACTGTATGCTGTCTGCTCATTGTAGAGCTTCCTCCTTCCGCGTAATTACTTATTTTAGTATCTTTAGAAAGCAGTGCTGGTGTCTCTTAAAAGGTTTTTTTGCATGGTCAGGACCAGCTGATTCCAGCAGGTCTGAACTGCAGTTTTTCATGAACTAGTCATCACTCGTGTCTCCAGCTCGATAAGCCAGCTGTGCATTAAAATGAACCTGTTCTTTCCTTACAGCAAAGATTTGTGGGGAAGATGGACAAGTGGATCCTAACTGCTTTGTTACAGCACAGTCGATAGTGTTTAATGCAATGGAACACGAGTAAGTTGTGTGTGTTGTCCTTTGGCAAAAGGCAGCCCCGTTAGAAATGCTTGTGAAGACATAACCATAAAAATTCTTTTTCTGTGCAGTCTCCTGTACTTGAAGCTGTGCTCAGATCTCTTCCTCCACATCCGTTCCTGTCACTGCTGGCTGAAGTTGTATTTGCATGCCGTTCCTGCGTTCTTTGTGTTGTTCTCATGTCATCTCTGTACCTGCGCTGCTTACTGACAGTTTTGCTTTTGTCTGACTGAAATTGTAAGACTTCTGGGGCAAGAACTGAGTGGTTCATGCAGTGTGTTTAATGCTGCTGACCCTCAGTAACCGATTGTTATCCTGTGTGCAGGCACTTTAGTGAATTTTTGCGAAGTCACCATTTCTGTAAATACCAGATTGAGGTGCTGACCAGTGGGACTGTGTATCTGGCTGACATACTTTTCTGTGAATCAGCTCTGTTCTACTTCTCTGAGGTAAGTGTTAGGTTTTGGATTTGATTTTTCTTTTTGCTTCCTTTCTATCAAATCAAGAATAACTGATCCTTTGAAAGCTCTGATAAAGACACCTTAGCCATAACCGAGGAGATGAGGGGCATCTTTTCAGGGATAAATTGCATTGAACTGTTCTTGCCCATGTGTAGAACAATTCCAGGTGTTCAGACCTGTGCGCCATATTGCAGGATATTTATGCCTATCTTCTTCAGTGTAATGAGCAATTCTGAGTGTCCCTTTTGCTATGTAGAAGCTTTGACATACACTTCTTAATCTTGCCCAATGAAGCAGTGACTTTGAAAGCCTTAAGCGCACATGAAGAGAAATTCTAGTTCTGCTTGGAGGGCACCAGACTGGAATGATAGGGTGAATGTGTGATTGTGCAGTCCTTTTAGGGAATCGTCTGTTAGGAGCAAAGTACTCGTCCTGATAGTCTGACTAAATCTGTCTGCAGTACTATCAGAAAACTCAGAATATTTGTCTTGGTGATAATTTCGTGTCATACGGACTGTTTCTTACTTTTAAATGTCTGCTTCTTGTAGGTGCTTGCTGAAACTTTTTTTTTTTTCAATTCCCCTTCTAGTACATGGAGAAGGAAGATGCAGTTAACGTATTGCAGTTCTGGTTGGCAGCGGATAACTTCCAGTCTCAGCTTGCTGCCAAAAAAGGCCAGTATGATGGGCAAGAGGCACAGAATGACGCCATGATTTTATATGACAAGTGAGGGAGTTCAACAATTATCTCTCTGAAGCTCTAATTTATATTTCTGTGTTGCACTGTGCAAGAGGAACTTTTAATTGTCAAGCTGTGCTCTTCGGTCTTGCACTGTTTTGCTGAAATGCATTTTATTTAGGTGACCTCCAGAGTGTGTGAGCACACAAGAACCCAGAGAATTTTTCCTTATGTGTAAGGAGAAAATCCTTATAAAGACTTTGTTCTTAAACAAAAATCAGAATTTTTAAGACTTCATTGCTCGGGCAGATGTAAGTGTAGGAAAATGTTAAGTTTCCTATACTGTTAACCATTAAATGTAGGCTGCAGGTGGAACTCCCTTCTGTTAGTTACACCCCCTCACCCCCCCTTCATTAACAAACTTTTTAATAACAAACAAGTGCTCCCTCAGAGTTGTGGGTGTTTTCTGCTTCATTCCTGCTTCTCTCTTACAAAACTCCGTAAGATTCTGCTCATCAGTAATCACACGGTGCTCTGTTTCGCTTATCTGTGACTTCAGGGCAAGGCTTTATCAAAAATGTTTCTGTGAGCTGGGGACTTGTTTCTCCCTGCACTTAGCTGTTCTGAGTTGTAGGAACACTTTCGAAGCCAGCACCATCTAGTGGCTGCAGCGTGGTTAACGGCCTCTGGTGGAAGAGGATAGGTACCGACACCTGCAGAACTGTGCAAAACCTCTTGTGTCGTCTTCTGTCTGGTGCTGCAGGTACTTCTCCCTTCAAGCCACGCATCCCCTTGGGTTTGATGACTCTGTGAGGTTAGAGATTGAATCCAACATCTGCAGGGAAGGCGGTCCCCTCCCTAACTGCTTCACTACTCCCTTACGGCAGGCGTGGACTACCATGGAGACGGTGAGAGGCCTTCAGAATGGCTGTGGCAGTTCGTAAACGTGGGGAGATTCTGCAGTGTCAGGCATGCCCTTTAGTGTCTCTGGCTTGTCCTGTTATTTTAGTGACTTCCTGTTTGCATGGATAACATAACAGTGCTGGTAAAACTTGCCAGAGTGTTTTTCCCAGACTGATTTGAGAAGATACCGCTACGTGGAGCCTGTTATTCTCTGTGAAAAGTTTGTTTTGGGTGATTGCTAGTGCAATGCGGGTGCTGTGGCTAATATTGTGACTGTGGGACACCTGGATACTAAATGTTTGACTGGGGAGCTGCTGGTGGGTTTTGAACGGTGTAGCGAAATAACTGTAAGCCTGTTGGGCACTCAGGCCTTTCTAGAGGAAAAATAATCTGAACTTTAGTTCCAGTTTGTGGGGAGTTCAGTTAATATGTAGCAATTTTTGTTTTATTTTGCAGTAGGACTGAAAGCAATGCCAGTAGCTAAGCCAGAGTAATTCCATGTGTGGCGCTTGTGTACCGTGTACCCAGGGACTGAGGGGTTTGTGTGTCCCTTCTGTTCTGCAAGTGATCTACAGTAATCACGCAGACTAGCCTTAATTAAAGAGGACTTCTTCTGTCTCTTAGGTTTTTTTGCCTGGTTTCTTGTCCAGTAATCTGTACTACAAATACTTGAATGATCTCATCCATTCAGTAAGAGGAGATGAATTTCCAGGAGGGAATATTGCACTGAGTATTCAAGGGCCTGGTAGCTCTCCTGACAGCGATTCCATCGGGGGCCCGGACTCTGCCTCCCAGGTAGGAGTGTTGGGGTTTGGGTCTGCTCCAGTAAATGCTGCAGTCACTCTGCTGTGTTCATATCCTGTAAGGAAACATCATCTGTACTGCAGTCAGCTGTGGGTGTACCTTGTCTGTCCACACGGAGCAATGACGGTCCGCTCCTGACTGGTCGGTGATCGCTGGTTTCTCCCAGCAGACTGTTCTGTTCAGGGTGTGGTTGTGTCAGTCTGGCAGAAGATGGCCGGACTCCTGAGCTGCCCAACAAAGGGCTCTGGCACTTTGCCGTATTTTCACATCTAGGGGGTGATGCCTGAATCTTGTTCACATAGGTATGGTTGGATTTAAAGCTGGCAATAAATGTCCTGGTGATGGGCCAGCATCTTTCTTTTTTTTTTTTTTTGCCTGTCATGGTGCTGCTTCCTGAGAGCCACATTTCTCTTGAGCCTACCTTTGGACACAGGCGGCGGAGCACGTTGCATCCTGAAACCATCTATGTAACATCGGAGAAGTGTTTCTAACCAGGAGTTGTCTGCTCTAAAAATTCTAGCTTTGCTTAATTGGACGGGGGAGAAGATGAGCAGATCCTAGCTTATCTGTAACGAGGTCAGCCTGCAAACTGCAAGCCCAGCTGAGAGCAGAAAAGCTAAGCAAGATCTGCTTCTGCTGAATTGCTTTTATTGGATGCTGCAGTGCTACCAGGGGGTTTACGTCTGGAATGCAGAGCAGCAATACTGACGTGTTTCAAGCAACGTGGAAGCGGTGCTATCTGGTTTTTGTAGTTGTATACCTCCCAACAAAGTGGAAAAGCAGGGAGTGAAATCTGTGTTCTGACCATCTTGAATTTTCCTGCTGCCTGATAGTAGCAGGAGAAGAAACTTCTGGTAATTGGCTTGCTTGGAGGGTTAGGGAGCACTGCATACTGCAGCGTGTGTTCCTGCTTCCTGAGTAGGAGAATCTCCAGTTCTCTGCGTATTTTTGCATAAGGAGCAGCACTTACGCAGACCAGCAGGAAGGGAGTTTGCAAGGCAGCTGCCATGAATGTTTCTGTTCTGAGCTAAGGTGCTAGTAAATTGCTGTGCATTTGTGCTCTCCCTGCTGTTGCTCAAATGTTTCCTTGTTGTTTTTGTTTTTTTTTCCCATGATCTTATATAAATACTCCAGGCCGAAAGATAAACGTTTGTTCTCTGTTTATGGGGGAAGCATGGGGTGTTTAGAGGTTGCTCACCAAGTGCTTGGGTGGGATGAGGGGAGCTGCTGCAGCAGCTTTTGAGGTAGTTTGGTGTTGATACAAACAAATAATACCTGTGCACACACAGGTCTGTTAACTTTATCATCTTCTGTTGAAGAACAATGTCAAACTGCCTTAGGAATTCATCACTTTGTAGATGCTCTGTAATACTTTTATGCTTGCATAGAGATGTCATGGAGGTTTATCAAAGTGTAAAAGCACTGAACTAGTAATTCTGTGAAGAAGCTGCTAGTCGTTTGCATTGGGCACTAATGCTTAGAATTTTTATTTGTAGTCCAATGTCAAAAAGGCTAATGTTAAAATCCTGAAAAATTTTGATGAAGCAATAATTGTAGATGCTGCAAGTCTGGATCCAGAATCCTTGTATCAACGAACGTATGCAGGGTAAGGTTCACTTAGTGTATCTCATTCTTTCCAGCATGTCTCATCTGTTTTCATTTTTGCTGTGTCCTTCTGCACTGAGCACACAAAAATACAAGGTGCTGCAATCTTAGTAATCTTAATCTGCTTCCATGGAAGAGAAGGGCTTGTACTTCATTAGGAGGTTGCGCTGCTGTTTTCCTGTTTAAGTTGTTCTTTGCTACAAAGCTCGTCTGCTCTGTGGGTCTCGTACAGAAACTCTTTGCTTCCGTAGTTACTTTGCTTTCTATTGCTTACCGCTCTTCTGTCCCTGTAAGTACTGCAAACTATTTTCTCCCTAGCAACATGTGCTATAATGGTGTAGAGCACTTGCTAGCACTGCCTGTTGGTAGGACTGGGTCAGTGAAGCATTTGCCTACTTTTAGCTTCTAGAAGAATTTTAAAGAGCGACTCTAAATTCAGATACACAAGAAGGATGGGAGATTTTTTCCAGTGTATCAATTCTAGGTGGGAAAGGTGGTAATTAGTAAAATGCCAGTTTTCTGACACTGGAGTTTTTATTCTATAGTAGTGATTTTTTTTTTTGTTTGTTTGTTTTCCTGATAACTTTCCCTAGTGCTGAAGTTCTCTTTGTCACCTGTGTGGTTCCTTTCTTCCTTCTCCCTTCAGGAGGATGACGTTTGGACGAGTCAGTGACCTGGGACAGTTTATCAGAGAATCTGAGCCGGAGCCTGATGTCAAAAAATCAAAAGGTTTGCTGTCCTCTTCCAATTTCAATGAGCACCTGAAGAACGTTTCCTTACCTCAGTCAAGACAAGCGAGATTCTGACTCTTTCCAGCTCTGTTTAAAGCCAAGTAGAGATGCTTAGGGAATTGTCCTGTACTGAGGCAAAACCCACCTCTGGCCCAGTTCTCTCTCCAAGTCCTGCTTTTCTGGCCCAGCTGGACTCCTGTGGGACGAGCAGCCTGTGGGAGCTGGGGCCACCAGTGGAACCTGGCGGGGCTGGGAAGCTGCTTGTAGCAGAGCTGGTGATCAAACTTCAGAGACTTGCTCTCGAGATGAAAAACCTTCAGCTCCTCACATACTTCCCACCCAGTCTAGGACCTGCTGTTAACGCTGCTTTTCAGCTCTGCTCTCTGGTAAAAAAAAGAATGGTTCGGACTCAGTGTCCAGTGAGCCCTGGCTCCCCGTCATCCTTTGTCTTTCACTCCTCTCTTCTGTGTTTTCTAACACAGCGGGGCAGGCCCTTCAGGACAGAGGGGAGTAGCTTCTATGGAGCTGTGCCACAGAGCCTGCTAATATACCTTGCTTGCTGTTTTTTATCTCAACTAGGGTCCATGTTTTCACAAGCAATGAAGAAATGGGTTCAAGGAAACACAGATGAGGTGTGTCCCTTTACCTTGTCCTTGTGACGTACTTTACAGCTGAGATTAGGGAAGTGGTGGGTTCAGCCTTTTAATCCTTGTGGTTTCTCTGGGTATTTCTGGTGCACCAGTCACAGCTCTGACTGCGTGCCAGATATGAGAAAGCTGCATGCACCTGTGAAAGCGTGTTGGTCCGCCCTCCTCTCAACACTTGATGGTTTAGCTGATAAAATTAACCATGTGCTTGCAGCCAAGGGGTTTCCTATCGCAGTGTTACAGTGCCTTTATTAAGGGATAAAGGGGATGGGGATGTTGTTCTTTGGAGTCCACTGTGAAGTGACCGCTGTGCATGGGTCACAGGCTGCGTTTTGTTCCCTCCAGAGGGGCTCGGACCAAGTTCCCAGCAGATAAGTCTAAAAATGTCTCCAACCCTCTTGGAAATTGTATTTTTACTTACTGTATTCTTACTTAAACTTCCAACTGTGCACTGGGGGTGTTTTTTTCTATGGCAGGCTCAAGAAGAGATGGCTTGGAGGATAGCAAAGATGATAGTCAATGACGTTATGCAGCAGGCACAATGTGAGCAGCGTCCGGAGAAGGTCACGAAGGTAGGGCTGAAAGCTGCATGCCTTGACCTGACCTGAGTCAGGTGTGGGAGGAGCAGGGCTCTTGCTTTCTGTGTGCCTCTGGAACACACACTGCTGAGAGTTCACGCTAGTGTGGCATGATGTGTTTTCTTCTGGAGCAGTTACAGTTGAATGACTTTTGTGTAATAATTTCACTTAATAGCTTGGCTGCAAATTGTACAATTCCAGTCTGACTAGATGAAAAGATCACTCAGCACAGTACTGGGGAATGTCAAGTGGCTGCAGATGTTCTGGATTCAATGAAGCAAGTTGCTGTAATCTGAAGATTAAGAGTAGCTTTTTCTTTCCCAACTTGTAAGCATACCTGGCTTCAACACTTGTAAACACAAAATGTCTTTCTATCGAGTGGTCGTTGTGGATGTTTTAGGGTAAGATGAACTCTAACCGAGTCCTTCCTCTTCCAGCTATGATTTTAGAGATGCCAGAACAGGAAGTCTGGTGTTCTGCTTTGAGGATGAGTGAACTTCCCCTTGTGGTGGATTCTTTAACACAGCCAATAAACAAAGCACTGTTACTCCAGCCGCTGGTATCTCCCTCGTTTCTAAGGAAGCATTAAAAAGAAGCAATCCTGTACCTCCACTGCAGAGCGTGAAGAAACACTCTTTCCTGTTGTATGTGGCATTTGCTGTGGTGGTTTTCAGAGATGAAGAGACCATTCGTGAATGTGTCACTGAGAAACTGCGATCGACTTAACTAATACTTGACCCTGTCTCAATAAGACTTCTAAGCAAAATATCTGGAATGGGACACGAGCCGCAACAAGGAGGGGAAGGTCTGGCTGTAGTTTCCAGTTCTACTGCCAGTCATTTTTAAACATACAACCGCAAAGGCCATGGGATGTGTCCCTGACACTGGCCGTTATTTGAAGTGAAGCTGAAATGGTGAATTCATTGGCAGTGAATGACCTAAAAAGTTCTAAGTTTTAATTTCCTTACTTGAAATAGATGAGTATTCAACTGTAAGATAAATGTATTTTACTTCATAACTACATTAACTCTGAAGGCAGCGTAGAATGATCAGGAGCGAAGCCTGGACAGCGTAACTCTTCCTTGTCAAGCTCTTCCACCTGCACGCATACAGACGTCTCCTGCTTCTAACACGCAGCAGCCTCGAGCAGCCTCACCATCTCGTGCTTGTGCAGCCCTCTGCTCCCGAGCCTCGGCTCTGAATGCAGCCCATGTTTGGAGGAGATCGTACCCAGCAGACTGCTTCATTTTTTTTTTTTCCCCTTTCCATCCCCTAAGCGAGGAAAAAAGTAATTGCTGCCATGTGTTACTGCCATTCTCCATAGCTTGTTGTCCTCAAACCAATATAGTATCTAATTCCAGATGTTTGGTTTACAAAGGAAAACTTTTCTTGACCTCCAGCTGAGTTTTTCCTGACATTGTCAATACTTGCAATGTGCAAAACCTTTAGTTTAATTAAAAAGCCACAGTGTGACACAGCACCTCCATTTTTCCCCCTGATTTGATTTTGCAGAGTATCAAAAGCACTCAGTGTGTAACTCTGTTATCGCTGCATTTTTAGTATACAACACTTCTATTTTGGGTTTTTTACTTTACTCATGATTGCTTTTTTTCCTTGAATTTGTGCAAAAAAATCACGTTACAAAGAACTCAGATCATCTCCACTGTTCCAAATATCTTGATTGACTAGCAAGTGTTATTCTGTTGCAATATTTGATTGTATAGAGAGACACTGTATTGTCTATAAGGAAAAAAAAAAAAAAAAGATGCAAAAAGGCTGTGTATAGGTTTTTGGTACTATGTACCACCTCTTATTTCTCTCATGCCCAAGTATTCATGTACTTAAAGCATACTATATTTAATTGTGTTTTGATTTAAAATATATAAATATTAAAATTTGTGTCAATTCTCTGTTTTGGTGGGATTTGAATTTACATGGTGGTTTTTCTAAAATGAGATCTTACAGGTTCACAAAAAAGAAACAAACCACTGAAGGGTTTGCCCTTTGCGTTTGCAGACGTTCCTTCATTTTGTAATGGATGACTTACTGAATTAGGAGTCCTTTCTGCACCCACCACCCTCTCTTGTTTCTCCACCGTGCAGTGCTCAGAGCTAAGCAGCCCTTTTAGGGACTGCAGGCCCCAGTTCGGACACGAATCGCTCTTTCCTTCGGCTGCAGTGCTCCCGGGGTGGATGTTGTAAGACAGGACGGGCGATGCTGAGTTGGCTGCTCCCTGCACTACGGGTTTGCACAGCAGGGCTGGTTTTTCTGTGTTTATCCGACGTTCGGATGCGGAACGCGCTCACGGCGGTCTCGAACCCGCGGCTC
>VXAV01008244.1:429033-443008 GCA_013399715.1 Alectura lathami
GGCCGCTCCCGCACGTAGATGCTGGAGGGGAGCGGGGTGCGGCCGTAGGGGATGCTACGGGCTGGGGTGCTCCGGGGCCACCTGACTGCCATGGGGTCCCCTGTAGAGCTCCGGGCGGGCTCCTGCCCGGCGATCTCCTCCGCAGAGCGCTGCCTGGTTTCCTCGTAGCGGCTCCTGCTCCCCGCCAAGGGGTGGCGGTGCCCAGGGCTGGGTGCTGGAGGGCTGCCCCCACCCCGTGCGCGGGTTTCCTTCTGCTCCCCGTTGGGATCGCGCCCTGAGCCCGCTGTCCCGCAGAGCATGGAGCCCACCGAGGACGTGGAGCGGCTCCTGATCCAGTTCCGCGATGAGACCGGCGAGCCCCTGGGCTCCCCCTTCGACGTGCCCGTCAGCATCACACCGGACAAGCTGCAGCTGGTGTGCAACGCCCTCCTGCAGCAGGTGAGGCCGCCCGGCCTGGGGTGACAGCAGCTTCCCGGTGCCCAGGGTTGCTGCTCGCCATCCTTCCTGCAATTTCTCTTCCAGGATGAGCCAGTGCCTTTGGCCTTCTTCTTCCGCGATGCCGAGATCGTGGTGTCGCTGGAGAAGACCCTGGCGGGGCAGGCGGTGGAGACAGAGAAGGTTCTGGACATCATCTACCAGCCACAGGCGGTGTTCAGGGTGCGGGCGGTGACTCGCTGCACCAGCTCCCTGGAGGGACACACCGAGGCTGTCATCTCCGTCGCGTTCAGCCCCACGGGAAAGTACGAGGGTCTGGCTGCGGGCGGGGGGCTCGTCAGGAGGCAGCAGCCGCTGGGGGCACGGCACTGAGCTTTCTTCCTCCTGTCCCAGGTACCTGGCTAGCGGCTCTGGAGACACCACCGTCCGCTTCTGGGACCTCAGCACAGAGACGCCGCAGTTCACAGCCAAAGGTGGGTGCAGGGTGTCCTGGGAGGGCAGGTCCTGACCCCTGTGCTGCAGGGATTCCTCTGCCCACTCAATGGGACAGACAGGGCAGAACAGGGAGCGCTCTGTCCAGGAGGAACACGGAGGGTTCCCCCCACTCTTGTCACAGTATTGTGGCTGCTGCACACAGGGACGCTGGGGACAGGCGGGTGCAGCTCCGCTCAGGCTTGCTTGTGCTCTCTCTGCCAGGTCACCGGCACTGGGTGCTCAGCATCGCCTGGTCACCTGATGGCAGGAAACTGGCCTCGGGCTGCAAGAACAGCCAGGTAGGTCCCTTGGTGCCCTGGCAGCTGGGCTGGGGGGAACCTAGGGGAGTGTGGAGGGGTCTTGCCCAGAAGACCCACCACAGCCCTGTCTCGAACTGAGATCACGTGGTGAAAGGGCTCTGGGACATTAGGGGTGAAGACTTGTTTTGCTGGCAGCTGGGGCCAGGCGGGTGTCCAGGGCAGGATTCCCAGTGTCCTGGAGAAGCTTTGCACGTGGACGTGTCATGGTGGTTGCGAGCAGTGTCTCTGAACAGACCTGAACCCCAGCTGTGCCAGGCAGGGCTTTGTTGCCTTTGCAGAAGTCTCACTGCTGAGCCCTGCTGTCTCATGGCAGATGCTTTTCCCTCTGTACAGGAAAGAGTCCAGGATGTGGATGTCGTCCTTGGCAGACGGCTCTATCATGAGGGGGGTGTCTGGAGCAAAAAGGGGTATCACCCAGCCAAGCCAGGGCTGCTGTTTGCGTGACCCAGATGTGCAGGCTCAGCCTGCTGCTCAGACAGAGCCAAATTCCCTCTTACAGGAATGCAGGGGGTGGCCTGCCCCAGCTGTGGGGCAAAATGCATGTGCTAAAGGTGCTCCTTGAAATGCCTGGGGAAGCAGGAGCAGTCGGGTGCAATTAAAAGTGAGTCAGTCACTTGCTAGGCTGCAGCAGAGCGTTCGCTTGCTCTGACCTTCGAACGGTCTGGGAGCGAGGACGGTGGCTGCAGAGCTGCCGAGCGCTGCTGTCCCCAGCTTGGTCTCCAAGCAGCTGCTCTGTGGGGCTGCTGTGAAAGGAGCTCAAGGAAACAAGCAGGTTCTGGCTTTAATCTAACCCAGGGAGCTGCTTGTTCTCTGTTTTCCCTGTTTCTCTGAGGTTCTTAAGTACCATATGACTAATGCCTTGGCTCTTTTGATGAACATTTATATATATAGAGAAAAAACAACAGAAAACCAGCATGTGTCCCACCCACAGAATCCGATAATAAGTAGCGTTTAGCGCGCTCTGGCTTTCATCATGCTCTGCAAACATACACCAGCTCTCTGGCACAGGGTGTCAAAGGCTCAGGCTGGCTTTTTGGAGACCTGAATTGCATTGGGGTTGAGACAGATATTTTTGTAGCAGCAGCATGTAAAGCAGGGAGGAGGACGATGAGGTCTCATGCTTCGAGACGTCAGCTGATTGCTGCTGGGATCTGCAAAGGCATCCAGCTCTCCTGCTCCCCTCCCTTCCTGCTCTGTGCCTCTGCCAGTGTAAGTCCCAGCCCTGCAGGACTGAGGACACCCATCCGTTCTAAATGGAGTCTGAACGTCCCTGGGATTCACGTGATGCGTGGCCTGATGCAATCCTCTTGCTTCCTCTCTTGGGCAGATATTTCTCTGGGACCCAGCCACTGGCAATCAGATCGGCCGGGTTCTCACTGGCCATTCCAAATGGATCACGTGTCTGTGCTGGGAGCCACTCCACATGTAAGTGAGGGGCAGCCCAGCCCTCCTTCCCCTTTACTTTTAAGGAAAAGACGAGCTTGACCTGAAGGGCATTCCTCCTGTTTGCCTTTCTCCTGTTATGGTTTGCAGGGGGAGTATGTGCAGGAGAATCGCCCACAAGGTGGGGCAGGAAAAATGCATCCAGCTCGGGAGTCCCAGCTGCTGCTTGAAGGCCTCGTGAGGGTGCTGGGGAGGTCAGCGTTGGGCTGTGCCTCTGATTCCCTCGCCGTCTATAAATGAGAGATCTGCTGATGGAAACTGCTGAATGTTTTCACGGTGCTGGACAAACTGCCCAGCATGCGGAGCTGGAAGCAGGAAAGGCTGTGGGCACGGAGCCTGAGCTCAGCCTCTGCAAAGCACTCCCTCTCTGACCTCCTGCATCCTGATTGCCTCTGTTTGTTTGTGATGAGGGCTGATTAACAGCGCAATCTCCTTATCCTGTCGATCACCTAAAGCTCTGTCTGGGAGAGATGGGTGGAGGGGAAGAGTTGTAGCCAATAATCCGTGACATTATAGGAATGAAGGGGGAAAAAAAGGGTCCGTTCAGAGCAGAGCCCTGCAAATTGAATTTGCCAGTAGGAGACTCCAGCAAACAATTAATTGGATTTGCGAAAACTGATTATAAAGGAGAATCAGGAAATGGAGAGGAGGGAGATGACCCCGACTTCCCTGTCTCCAGCTGGCTGCACTCCGTGCTCCATTCCTGCACAAAAGGATGGGCTGTGCTCTTCCTCAGCGCTGTCGATGTGGCCGGTGGTGCTGTCGGTCATTGCTCAGTCGCCTGTTTGGCACAGCGCTGTGCTGCTCAGCGTTGTTTTTCCTTTGAGGACAGTTTGTTGTCAGCAGCCAGCTAAAGGGAAACAAAGATGGTACCCTGGCGGCTCCCGCTCCTGGGAGCAGTGATGCAGCAGGAAGCAGCGAGTTCCTTCTCCTACCGGGGCCAACATGCCCGTGGTTACAGTAGCCACCACACCAAGGAGGTGTGGGAACTGCTGCTGGTGTTGGAGTGAGATGTTAGAACAGTGCTGAGCTGATAAAAACGCTGTGCAAAGGATGGGGGGCCGTTGGTTTCCCTGTCCTTGCTGGGTGCTGGCCAGCAGCTTCCAGCTGCATTCAGCTTGCTCCCCACGAGCCACGTGGATGGACTTTGCAGCTCAGTGTCACTCTGTTTGCAGGCCAGCACATCTCCTGCCAGAGGTGAAGCATGATGTAGACAGGGGATGTTACACGTGTTTCTCTTGCTGCCGGTCTGTGCTGCCTGCGGAAGGCAGACCAATGCCCTGCCTCAGGGAAGGTGCCAGTTAGTGGACCCTTTGTTAGCCAGTGGGTTAAAGCTGCCTCCGGTGATAACAGGGTGATTACTGAGGGCTCAGGAGCCAAGTTTACACTGGATTGATGCCTCCAGGGTGCAGCCCAAGAGTCGATTTGGAGGGAAGCATCTGTATGCCATTCCCCTACCTGCAGGATCTGGTTCTCTGTAGGAGCCCCTGCCCAGCCTCCCTCTGGTCTTAACCCAAAAGAGAAAGTTGTCTTTTGTTGACTTCTGGGCCCTTAAATCCTCTGGGGCTGATGGGAGATCTCTGCGAAGGAGATGTGCGCGTTGTGCAAATGGATTTGGTCTTCTTTTTGCCCAGAAACCCAGAGTGCCGCTACCTGGCGAGTGCCTCCAAGGACGGCAGCATCCGCATCTGGGACACGCTGATGGGCAGGTGTGACAAAATCCTCACGGGCCACACGCAGTCGGTGACGTGTGTGAAGTGGGGTGGCGATGGCTTGCTCTACTCCTCCTCCCAGGACAGAACCATCAAAGTGTGGAGAAGCCGGGACGTAAGTGGGGCGAGGCAGCCTTGCGGCCTGCCAACACAGGGGGCTGGCCACAGCGTTGTAGCGTTGCCTGCTCTTCCTGGCACAGGTTGTAGTGCTGTCTGTCCTACCCATCCTTAAGTTTTTTTTTTATTATTCTTTGTTTCCAGGGCATCCTCTGCCGCACCTTGCAGGGCCATGCTCACTGGGTGAACACCATGGCCCTTAGCACCGACTACGTTCTCCGCACTGGTGCTTTTGAACCTGCTGAAGCCACCATCAACCCACAGGACATGAGCGGCTCCTGTAAGTGCAGCACTGCGCTGTAGCGTGGAGGAGGCAGTGGGGAAACCTGATGTCTCTTGTTACTGCTGCCATGAGCCAAAGCAATCCTGAGAGCTAGGAGCAGACCCTGGGCCAGCGTTGGTCACGCTGATGGCCATGAGCTGTCTGTCTGGGGGATGGGAAGGCCGCTCTGAGCTCAAGGGCTTCTGCTCTTGACAAAGAGGAAGAGGCTGAGCAATCATAAATGTGTCTGTGGCTGCAGAGTCAGGACTGGATTTGGCATCACAGGGTTGTAAATTTGCTTTTCACCCAGTTTCCAGTCTCTCACCCCTCTCCCTTTCTGTCTTTCAGTGGCAGAACTAAAGGCGAAGGCACAGCAGAGGTATGAAAAAGTCAGGGTAAGTCCCACTGCAGAGTTCGCCCTTGCTGCGGTTCGTAACACTAGTGCTGCTGGGAGCAGTACACATGCACAGTTGGCTGTTGACCCCAACACTGGGTTTGTTTCCAAGCCCTCCACAGCTGGCTTGTACAAAATTTGGATTCTTTCATCCCTTTTTCAGGGCCAGGGACCAGAAAGGCTTGTCTCGGGGTCAGATGATTTCACACTGTTTCTTTGGAGGCCAGCAGAAGACAAGAAGCCGCTGGAGAGAATGACAGGTCACCAGGCATTGATTAACCAAGTCCTCTTCTCGCCAGACACCCGGATAATAGCCAGTGCTTCCTTTGACAAGTCGATAAAGCTCTGGGAGGGCAGGACAGGAAAGTGAGTTTTTTTTATTCTGTTGTAGATGTGGTGTTTGTGTTGGGTCTGCATCTGCACGTGATGCACAGGTTATGCAGAGACCAGCAGTGCCCCAGTGTCATTGTCAGCAACTCCTTGGTGTGTTCAGCATCTCAAAGAAATTCTGCTGCCTCTGTGCTCCGCTGCTGTCTCCCTCTGCCTTTGGGAAGCCCCTTTCCCAGCTCCTCATGTGTTGCAGGGCCTGTGCTTGGCCAGGCGTGTGCAGCTCTTCTGTTACCCAGCCCCAGCACTGCCTGGCACCCATGTGGCACACACTGTCTGCTGCAGGGCCAGTTCTCTGGGGCAGGCAGGGCTGCAGTGGGGTGGGATGTTCCACTCGGCTGCTCTCCTGAAGACGTGTACGTTGCACGCTGTAGAGTGACCCAGTTTAAACAGTGCCTGTGCCAGAGAACAGCTTGTTCTGGATGATGCAAATTCTTGTAGCTATGAGTGGTGCTGTTGGTGTTTGGATGCCTCCATAACCCACCTTTTAACCTCCTGCAAGAGTACTGATGAGCTCTAGTTTCACGTCAGCAATTTAGTGGTCTTTCTAAGTCTAAGCATGTTCCTGCTTAGCTAGGGAGAGGAAGGACACATCTGTATAGTGAGGCTGCAGTGTTGCCTGCTGGATAAGCGTTTCTTGGCAGAGGAATTGAGGTGAAGAGCCTGTCCTCTAGAAATCTCTGAACCTATCTGGAAGGGGTTTTAGACAGATTGAATGGATTCTGATTAGCAATCAATTGCTTTATGTGTGCAAAGCGTGTGCTGGGCATCCCGTGGGAGTGCTTGCTTGCAACCAAAGAAGCATGAAGGCAGGGCAAGAGCAGGTTTGAAACACACCTGGCTGCTCCCTCCTCTAACAGCTTGGTGGTGCCGCCTCTGCCCCAGGTACCTGACGTCGCTGAGAGGGCACGTCTCGGCTGTGTACCAGATCGCCTGGTCAGCTGACAGCCGCTTGCTGGTGAGCGGGAGCAGCGACAGCACGCTGAAGGTCTGGGATGCGGAGACAAAGAAACTGGCCATCGATCTTCCCGGCCACGCAGATGAGGTGAGCGTCCGGTCAAGCTGAGGTGTTTGGGAGAGGTAGGAATGACTCCTCTGCCCGGTACAGCGGAATTGACTGGGTCTTTCCTTATCCTAGGTTTTTGCAACAGATTGGAGCCCAGACGGACAGAGGGTAGCAAGTGGAGGGAAGGATAAGTGTTTGCGGATGTAAGTAATCTGTGGGCCCTCCACAGAGGAGGTTGCAGCCACTCCGCTTGTCCTTCAAAGCTGCAGTTCCCTTGCAGAGACCTGCATGGTTAGGGCATGGTCTCTCTTTGCAGAGAGCACAGCACGGGCCACGTTACAGCTCAGAGACCTGACCTCCCTCAGTGCAGGGATTGCTACTGTCCCCTGGGATTTGACTAGAAAGCAGAGTCCCTCCGACAGAGCAGTCAGTGGTGACATTTGACTCAGATGTTTTGGCTCCTGCAAAAGGCTGGTGAGAGGCGGAAGGAACAGTTGTACCAGTCGGTCAGAGCCTTCCTTTCTCACCTTGCTCCGTCTCCCAGTTATGCAGACAGAGAAATTCCTGTGAGCTGGTTGCCATCTGACCACAGCT
Source organism: Alectura lathami (assembly GCA_013399715.1). Classification (NCBI taxonomy): domain Eukaryota; kingdom Metazoa; phylum Chordata; class Aves; order Galliformes; family Megapodiidae; genus Alectura; species Alectura lathami. The sequence continues at coordinate 436,178 of VXAV01008244.1, forward strand.
GACAGGAACCTGGTCCCAAGGTCCCTGCTGTGCCGCTTTTGTACAGTACCTGCTGGGCTGTGTGGCAGTGCTGGTGCCAGACCTCAGAGACTCAACAGCTCTTTCTGTCTGCAGATGGCGTAGGTAGGAGCAGCGACACGAAGCCACCAGTCCTGTCCTAAGCTGGCCTGCCCATCAGCTCAATCTGCCTGGGAGATCTGCAGGGTGATGGACCTGAACGCGTCTCCTTGTTCCTGTCGGCTGCTGTCCCTCATGGACTCTTTCCTTATATTTATTTAAGGAAATCTTAATTCCTGTTCTTACTAAAAGCTGTGCTTTGCAGGATGATTTCCTCTGAGCATTACAGGAAGGATATCCCATCTGCCTCCATCTCAGACTCCTTTTTATTGAAATTTCAGCCTTATAGCCTGACCCCTTGAAAGGGAAAGGCAAAGGGTGGGGACAGCTCATGCCTTTCCTTGCCATGTGAAGAATCCCGCAGGCAAGGAGGCTTTTAGTGGGAACAGAAAGGGTTGTCCTTGTGTGACCTTCAGAGAGGGAAAAGAAGGGGAAAATACACCACATCATTACAGAGCAGAACTGTGCTCGGCTGCGTGCCTGGGAGACAGATCTGCTGAGAATAAGGTCTCGGGGCTTCTCGTTATTGCAGCAAGGTTTTGCCTTTCCACTCGGCCCGTTTACCCACGAGCTGTGCCAAGCATTATCTGACAGTGATTCTCTGCATCCACAGCAGCTAACCCACTCACCCTTCCATTCAGGCCTGAATGCAACAGGCATGGACTTCATACTGCTGCTAGAGGCGTGCTGAATTTTCAGGTCTTGATGGCTCTTGGAAATGGGGAGTCATTTTTGCCTCTGAATAGGGTGATCATTTCCCTTCCACTTCCGACTTGAGGGGAAACAAGGAAGGGGTGGGGAGGGGGAAGGATGGAGCGGACGTTTTGGCCTTTGTATGGCCCTTGCCCTGGATACGTGCCAACAGCAGGGCTGGGGCTGTCACAGTAAATGGCAAAACTTCTGTTGCACAGAGTTGGCTCCTTCTGGAATTTCTTAAATGCATTTACTTGCCCAGTGGGTGAGAGGGATTCATGCTGCCAGTAATATATTTGTAAGCTTGCTTATGAGCCTTTTTATAAGTCAATTCAGGCTTCCAACAAGCGTAAGGCAAATAGATCTGGATTTAATTTTTATTGCCAGGGTGGTTGTAAAATAGTGACAATCAGGATGTGATTAATGAGGACCAGAGAATATGCTGTCAGATTTAATTGCAGCAAGTTAGCATGAAGACCAAAACATTCTGCATACCCTTCATACTGTGATTACTGCAGCTCAGGCCAGCATCTTCTTTCCCAGTTGTAGAAGATGCATTTTAGGAATTTTTTCCTGCTGGCAGGATTGCTTTGGAGAATTAAGAGAGGATGGTAGTAATGTCCATTTCTTGTCTGCAAGTGTTCAGGTCAGCAAAAGACTGGAACAAAGTGTTACATCTATAGTATGACTGAAAACACAAATTGTGGTTCCTCTTGTTGTATCTTTTGGCTCTATGTTCATGGGATCTTTTGGGAAGAACTCAATATCCTGTACCTGCTCTTTCATTCATGTGCTTCCTCTAGCTGATTCTTGCTGGCAGTGAAGGCCGTGTTGCGTCCATCTGTGTAAACAAAGCCTTTTGAAATTCGCCAAGGTAAAGGTTAGGGCAGAGAGTGATTTAAAACTGCAGCTGATAATTCTGCCCCCTCCAGACTACCATGCCCTTGGGAAGGAGAGGAGCGTGCCTCTGGCTGGCAGAGCTCCGGTCACAGCCAAGACGTGTGTCTGTTTTGCAGTTTCACAGGGGAAACAACTCATCCTCCTGAGTTCAGCTCCGTCTTTGTCCCGTTTTGACTGACTGAAAGCAGCAGCTTCTGCAGCTCTTTCTGTGGGGAAAGCGTTGTTCTCTGCCTCCTCTCACCAGGTGCTGCAGAGGGTCACTATGCCCTGCAGATCCACAGTGTGTTTTGTGTTAGAACTGGTGATTTATCCAAGTTGGGGGAAGTGATCCTCCCCGCAGGGGCTGGCTTGGTTGTCGGTGTACCTAAAGACCACCTCCTTGCCCACTGATTTCCAAACCAAAGCGCTTTTCCAAAGCAAAAGAAAGAGAGGGCCTGCAAGTTTACATCAACATAAGCTATCTCCATCTTAATTGTTCTGTGACCTGATAGCAGGCAGATTTTGAACCGTACCATGTGATGAATTCACACATAGACCAAACTGCATTTTCCTATCTAAGCAGTTGCTCCCATCTCTGTCATTCCTGCAGTACCAGCCTTCATGTATATGAAGTGCTGGCCCCTTTTCAGCTGTGTTCCCAAGCAGTCCCATAACACTCCTCCCAGTTTTGTTTGAAAGTGGCATTTCCTGGGCCTTGCTCTGCAGTTTACTGACTTCTCTGGTGTGCTGGTAAACAGCTGCTGCCCTTGGGGTGGCTCCTTTCTGGCAGGACACAAAGTAGCACTTGGTCACCCTTGCTCTCCTGATGATGGGAGCTTTATTTAGCTAATTTTTAGAATTGCAGTTGCAGATTTGGGTTGATGGTATTATTAATGGGGAGACATTGTTGAAGGACAGATCTAGAAGGTAGGTGTTGTTCAGAGAACCAGCTAGCTACACTTAAAAAGCATTGTAACACCTGAAGTTTTCAAAGGCTGTGTGGCAGGAAATTCAGTATGTGGCCCTGTATTTCAGTCCAGCCTGTGCTGTGTTTCAATCCAGTGTTAACACACACCACCCAGCTATGCCTACCAGAAGGATGTTGTTTTTCACTGATATTGTAAGAATAATTTTAAGCATATCCAACTGACACAGTGCTTCTTCCACAGAGCCCTCTGACACCTTCTCCTCTAAAAGCTAAGATAGCTCAGCTTATGCCACCATTAATTTTGTTACAAATCCCCCACGGGAGAACAGTGGTGATAAGGACTGGGAAGCATGCCAGTCCTCTGAGAAAGGTTTACATGTCTTGATTAAACTCCTAGGTATGATGGAGGGAAGGAAGGGGAGAAGGAAACAGTGAGAGCCCCTAGAGCGAAGTAGGCTGTCTGGGACAGAGCTGAGAGGAGTGAGATAGGTGGGAGGTTCGTGTCCCTTGGGGGTAGATTTACATAAGTGGGGCCTTCAGAAAATTGTTCTCAGGGCTGTGTGTTCTGCTTACCAGGCAGGAAGGCTGGCTAAGTGATGTACAAGTTGTGCTCCTCAGATCCTGGTTCCTTGCAGCTATGTGTTCATGCTCTGCTCAACTCAGCTGATCTCTAGATTATTTTCCCAGATCAGTAATTTAACTTGCATGTGCATCCTTACTGCCTGGGGACAGATGGAAAAAAAAAAAAAAAAAAGGTATTTTGATTAATAAAAATAAAATCAGCATCATCTTTACTGTACAAGAGCGTGAGGAACAGCAGCTTTCTCTCTGCTTTTCTTTGGGCCAACCTGGGCACCATTCTGGTGACATTTCCCTCAGAAGTGGCTGTGTTCTGGTGTTGTAGCAGAAAAGGGCTTACTGTAAAGACCAGTAGTGCTTTTGAGGATGAGAGATGTTATTGGAAACTCAGCACAGTGATGTCTGTATAGCGGGGAGCTCCTTCCAGATGAAAGCACATTTCCCTTGTGTACTCAGACAAGCAACCTGGAAGGTGTTAACACCTTCCCAGATCTCTGCCTGCTGTGATCATGAGTCCCAGCTCACACCTGAGGGGCTAATTTGGCCAAACCAATGTACTGCAGCCAGGGGAGAGCCACAGATGCATTTCCAGTAATTTTTTCTTTTTTTTTTTTTTTTTCTCCCTGACCCTGTAAGCTGGTTGTCCTTGCTGAGCTGCAGCTAGCTGATGTCTGTGTAAGTGTGCCCCTGCTATTTCACAGTATGATATTGAAGAAATAAACTCAGCACGCAGTACTTTGTGCTTTTGAAGAATATGTATGATCTGTCTGGCCACAGTGCTTGTGCCCACTGCCCAGCCATGCTTTCTGAGCACACTGGCTGATTTATTGTCTTGCTGCATGGCTTGTCAGAGCAGAACAGTGCATCCCTCAGAGTGCTGCAGGGCTGCCGCCGCCTGTTAGTGCTAAATGGTGAATATCTGAGTGTACTCCGTGGGTGAGGGAGGAGCAGCACGAGCCCTGCGTGTTGTTGTGTGTTGCTCTCCCAACATCTCAGTCATGAGGCTCCCTTTAGGAAAGGCAGGCGAATGCAGGCTGCTCCATCCTCTGTAGTCTGATAGCACCAGAAATTTTGACACCTAAAAGCTCTCCCAGAGGCTAATCAAAGACCCAGCTCAAACGAGTGACCTGCATGCAAATCTTACAGCTCTTCAAGTGTTTTTGCAGATCCTGTTCAAATCCCAGCGCTACGCCGATGTATTTAGTTATTCTGGTCAAACCTCCTCACTGTTTTGTCCTTGCTATGCTGAAATAAACCTGCTGGAGGGCTCCATCCCTATTGTGAGGACGAAAGGACATCAGACATGCTGCTGTCAAAGGGAAACGTGTCTGATTTTTGAAGTGTAATGCAGAGTGGGTGACTTAGAGATTCCTAAAGTGGCTTTCTCAGTTTAGAAGGGGTCTTTCTAAAATTTTTCTTTACATTCCCTAAAATGCATCTTTTGAGTTACACTTTGGGGAGAAGATAAGCACTGATGCTTAGTGAATTAATACTGAATGTGAAAATCAGTGGATGGCAGAAAACAGCCAGTTCTGAGGGAAATTATTTTCTGACTCAGAATATTTAACACATTGAGACTTGTGGGCTTTTTCCTGGTTTTAAAGGGGCATTGTGAATACATACTAGAAAGTTTGTGTTGCTACCAGCACCTTAATTTATTAACCTGGAATATTTTTACATCTCATTTATTCCTTCCATAGTGGTGTTCTGAGCTGCTGAAATTACCTGGTCAGCTTCACTTTTTTGTTTCTTAGGTTAGTGCCACAAAGAAATCTTGCATGGGTGCTCAGAATTTTAGAGAATAAGAGGAACATTTGGTCTTGAGGGTTTGTTAAAGTCCTTTAATTCTCTGCGGCACAAAATAGAGTTTTAGGATTCCTCTGATGCCTCTATATAACGTTTAGGGCTTAAAATGTCCTTCAAAAAGCTGTTGATATTCCCTTAAGCATCTCTCGCTAAACATTTATTTATTTTTAATCCAGATTTGTTGTCTTTGGAGAAGCCTTTAGCTGTGGAGATTTTGACATGGCACACCACTCCTGTAGTTCTTGGGCTTGAGTTACAGCAGGTGAAGGGAGATAAGTAAAGAATAGTGAGAGAACCAACTGGGTAACTCTCTGCTCAATCACTGTTTTCATCTAGCAGCACTGAAAGCAGACCCCATATCACGTGAGAGGAGCAGCACAGCTATGTGGCGTCTGAGCTCCGACCCTACAAGATCCCAAAGTGCACCTTGTAGTGTCTGTAACAGTGCACCCACAGCAAAACCCAAGTAGCTCTGTGTTCAGCAGCTGCGGCACTCAGCCAGGAGGGTTAATCATTTCTGCTGCCACATAGCATGGCCAGAGTGCCAACAGGATCCGGGGCAGATGGGGATATTTGGGAGGCCTGAAACGGCTCGTACACGTGAAACCTGGATGCTGAGGTGGCACAATAGAAAATGCAGAGGGAGAGGGAAGTGAAAGCAGTGAGGAATAGAAAGCAAAGGAGCATAGTTACATAGATCTGGAGGTGAAGGTCAAAGGCTGTGACTGGTGTGTGGTGTTTTTTTTATTATTTATTTGTATATGTTGCTGTAAACAGCCCAAGGCTGGTCTAAAAGTGCTGGGGGGAAGAAGCTGTAAATTAGAGTGGCCCTTCTCTGTTTAGAGAGAGCTAGCAACTTGAGAAGCATCTTTGGCTTATGGCATTTACATTTATTAGCATTTTACCCACATGTTCCTCCGTTGCTTCTCCATTTAAGTTCCTTGTATTAGGTCTAACGTAGAGTCTTGTTTACTAATGGAGCAGGGACTGTGTGAACCTTGAAGTGCTAGGTAAGCAGTATCACCACCCAGGATGACCTAATACCTGCATTCCTACCTCAGGCTGGTGTGTCACGTCCTGGTCCTCACCCTGTGCTGGGGCAGCTGGCTCACGGGGTACCCTCTCCTCTCCTGGTGGCCCCTCAGCTTTGTCCTCACTGGCTGGCGGGCTTGAGGTGGCTGAAGGGAAATACAGCTTGTGTTAAAAGCCATTTCCAGGCAGGGGGAAGGCATTGAAATTCGAGTTTGGCCTCTCACCTGGGCTCTCTCGAGTGCTGGCGTGAGGAAAGGCGCGACCGCGGTGGCCACCAGGGCCTGGGGAACCGTCCTTCATGAGGGGACAAAGGTGCCCGACCCCGGGAGCCGTGGGGATGTGAGGGCAGAGGAGCCCGGGCCTGGCAGCGGGGCCGTGAGGCGATGGCGGCGGGAGCGGGCTCCTGAGGAGATGGCGGCGGAGGGACCCCGCCTCGCGCTCCCGCCGGGTTAAACGGGGTAAGGCACTCTTTGATCGCCGGCGGAAGAAGCCGAGCCCTGGAGCCTGCGCAGTGCGGCATATAAAAGGCGCGGGGCGGCGCGGAGGCTCGGGCATTCGGCGCTCGGGCTGGTGGGCTGTACGTCGGGGAGGAGTAGGTGGCGAAGCGACGGGACCCTAAGGAGGCGGTGGCGGCCAGAGAGACCCCAACCTGCGCCTTCGCTCCCCTTCCGCGGGGGTTGCGGCGACAGCGACAGCCACCCACCGGAGCCGCGGGCCGCGCCTCCCCTCGCCCCGCTGGATGCTTTGGAGCTCGGTCCCTGAGGGAGGCCGCGGCGCCGGCAGCCCCCGCTGTGTCG
>VXAV01008244.1:443515-458120 GCA_013399715.1 Alectura lathami
GCCGCGCCTTCAGGCGGGGCCGCCGCTGTGAGGAGCCCCTGCGGCGGGTGACAGCGGGCGGGGGCTGCGGGAGGTCTGGTGCGGGGTGGGTGCCGGAGGGACGAAAAATATTAGTAATAATAATAATAATAATAAAATAGAAAAGGTGCGGGGTGGGCTGAGAGGTAGTGGGGTGGGGGAGGTGGGGCCGGGCCTGAGGCTGGGGCCCGTGGCGGCCTGAACCGAGCCGCCCTCTCCCGGCCTCACTAAACGGTTTTTTATGTTCATTTTTTCAAAAAATAAACCAGCCTAGCTGCGTTCTCACCTCTCCTCTCAGCTGTTTGGTAGCTTCCTAATAGTAACGGCGAGTGGAGAGTTGCAGCTGTAGGGGAGGCTGAGCCCTTTGTTTGTCAGGAGGGTCATGTTTATTCCGCTGGGTAAGGAGGGATCTAATGGAAAATTGTCTCCGCTGGGGTCGGCTGGAGATTTCTTAAATTCAGAGGTGTCTGGTTTCCTGGCGTGGCTTGCTAATCACCCCCGATATTCATAGTTATGTTACGGTTTCTGGATGCTGTGCGAGTTTATTCTGGGGTTGGTGCCTCAAGTGCTGTGCTTTCCAGAAAACAAGTCCTCACTTCTATCCTTTTGGAGCATTAGGAAAGTGCTTACAGCTTGGAAGGGCACAGCACAGGGATAGCTGAGTTTAAAAAAAGAAAATATGAGAAACTTTGAAGGCCAAGGGAGGTGGTTCCACTTTACAAATAAATAGACAATTTATTTTTAGGCAATATATGCACAAACAATAAACATACTGTGTTTTTACTTAAAAAACAAGTGCTTATGTAGTTTTCAGCTATGGAGATTAAGAAGACTGAAACTGGGAAGTCTTTAAAGGAGAATAAAAATAACTTCATCATCAGGAGAGGACTGAAGGACAAAGGACATGTGATTATTTATGTTGTAATATTAATGCTTTTGAACCCATGAAAATGCAGTCTAGCTGCAGCTGGATTTTAATAGCTGCCTGAACTATTGTGGAATGAAATAGTTCTTGATGGTGTCATGTGATGCAGTAATCACCGGTGGGTAGGTTAGGGATGATCTTGCTGCTTTTTCTCTAGTGCCTTGCTAGCTACTTTTTAGTGGATAAAGTTGAAAACTGACAATTTTTTGTTTGTTTGCAGAAAACAGATTGGGAAGTAGCCATAAAGAGCATTAACAAAAAGAACTTGTCAAAGTCACAAATCCTACTTGGAAAAGAAATCAAAATCTTAAAGGTATGTTAATTGCAGTGATTTTTAAAGCTGATTTTCTTGAAAAGAGACTTTTGATGCAGTTCATTCTGGGTCAGAGGTAGTATCACTGTCATTGTTGCTGTGCCTTGTGTGTCTTTTGTTAGCTCTGGACAAAATCAAGAACTAAAAAGACCAAGGAAAAAATATATGTATAGTTTTTGAGTTCTGGAAATAGTTTCAGAGCAGGTTAAAGGTATGTTTTTATAGTTATAGGTGGGAAATTGTTGTAGAACCGGTGTCTGTGCTTCACTTACTGCACATAGAGAAAGCTTTGTCCTTCGAGACAGTTAGTGTTGCACCTTTCCCAAGCAGTACAGGTAAGAAAAGTGATAGCAGAGGGTAAAACATCAGTCTTTGATCATTCTTCATCTCCTTTTCTGCTCAAAGATGCCTTGAGAGCTAAAATTGGCATGCTGAATGTGATTCCTGGGGCAGTCTTCCCACTTCTGAGTTAATTGACTTTAAAAGTTTAGTGTGCTTCTAATAAAGAAAATAAAACAGAGCATCGTTTAGTTCTAAAATGCTGCTTTATGGAAATATCTCCTTGGGTTGTCTTTTATCACCCTCTGCTCTCTGAACTTCACTACGTCTCATCTTACATAGCTTTGCTGTAGTAATTAGTGCTGAATTCAAGGTTAGTGCTGTTTCCAAGCTTCTTGAGATGGATTGCTATTTTATATGCTAGTGTGTATATTCTATTCCAATTTATATATCGTACGTACTAGATATTATAGGGTTGGATATAGTACTGTGCTGCAAGTGCTTAGCAGAGCGAGATGCTTTTGTTTTCAACAGTTGCAAATAATTGCATGAGTTGTCATGTGAGTTGTATTTGGTGCTGTTTGGCTTGACTTCCATTTTATTGTAAAATGAGAAGGTTGGCTTGAAAATAGTGTAGCTGGTTACTCCCCTAAGCAAGAAAACTGTAAATTTAGTCAGTTTTCAGCAGTCATTAAAGGATTTTTGTGCTGTGATACTCTCTATAACAAGACATAGAAAGCAAACTCTGGAACCAGATGGTTTTTGACCTCTGAGGATATGGTCTGATTTCTTATTCCTGTAAATAATGTCTGAAAAGCTGGAATTTCCTCTGGATTGCATCATGTAGATGTAAAACTTGGTTCTCTTTGATTATCACCTGGCATATTACATTTTAAATAAGAACAGGCTATTTCCATAATATAAATATTTTATTTTACAGGAACTTCAGCATGAGAACATTGTAGCTCTCTATGATGTCCAGGTAAAATATATCTTGATGCCTTTTTCTTCATTAAATTTTGCTTATGAAAACATAAAGCATATATATTAGATTTTTTTTTTTTAAGGGGCAATATATTTTCTTACTCTAATCAATTTGGTATTTAGGAAAAGAAATCCAGCTCCCTAGCAGTGGCAGGGGGATTCTATCATATTCAGCACACTGCACATTTATTTTATATTGGCTCTTTTCATCCACTGGGACAGAAAGCTGTGAGGAATCAGGTTTACTTCCAGGCAGCAGGGGCAAGTGGAAGCCTGATAAGCTCTGCAGAGGCTGTTTGTATAGTCTGGTCCTGTCTCCAGAGAAGAAGCATCAGCTGGCTGGGCTGGCAGCTGTATCAGTGGCAGTAACTATTCTCCTGTAATGCTTCCTTGGTCCTGTAATTTAATTGGGAAGTAGGGGTGCATGGCCAACAACTGAATACACCCAAAGGAAAATGTGCTAGCGGGAGCTGATCTGAAAGGATGAAGCAAGTGACATTTAGAAGCCAACATAACTTAAGATACTGTTGTAGAAACAGTGGTGTCTTTGAGACATCTGTGGCAAAGAAATGTATATTATAGCTCTGTGTCATGTTGCAGGAGAACTGAAGGAAGCAGAAGACCACGATCACGTGTATGTGTCGCCATTAGTTAACTGTGTTCAAGTGGATGGGATTAAGTAAAAAAGGCAGGCAGGCATTTGGGTCTTTTCAAGTAGGAGAAATACGGATTAGATGGCTTCAAGTTGTCTTCCTCTTTGTTCCCAGGGTTCTGCCTGACCAGGTGAAGGAATTACTTTCCTAGCCTTTACAGGGCAGGAAGTACATTTTCCTAGGCAATACTTAGCAGGAAATACATTTTTTGTATCATAAGGCTTGCAAGTGTTGAGTGAAGCTAAATATGAGGTGATGTAAGGTATGCAGGCCCTTGTTCTGCTTGAATAAGAGCTATACATTTATCTCCTGGGCTCAATTCTAATCTTAAATACAGAATTACATGTATGAATACAATTAGGAACCACCCTTGGGGCACTGCATAGTTAAAGCAATGAAAAATAGACATTTTTATGTTCTTCAGCGTTTTCTGTCTTTACATGTTTGCTTCTGAGAAGATTTTCAGCTCACATGTAGATGTATATCTTACGTAGCTACAGAAATTTGTGTTCACAGGATATATGCTAGGCACAGGTTTTACTGTGTATAGCAGTATATATGCCAGGTTTTACTGCGTATAGTGCTGTAGGACATGTATTAACTTCTGCGGACCTTGGATACAAGGTGATGGGTTCATGCAGTATCAGGCCATGCATCAAAACTTCCCATTTGTTTTCTCTTCTGGGTCTTTACTCCAGAGCTCTGCATTTGGAATGTTATTAGCTGAGGGGGAAAGTGCATTCTCTTGAAGAGACCAGGCTTTCCTGAGTAATGCTAAATGGAAATGATGTCTCAGCATCCTAAATTTAGCACATTTGAACATCTTCAAAGAAACTGGAATTGTTGACTGAGAGTGTTGGTGTGTGAGTAAGCAGCCGAGTTTCAGATTTATCATTTACAGTTGTTTGCGTGTGAAGATCACTTATTAAGCTTTGCAGCTCAACCTGAAGGTTGTTGGTTAGATACATTGTATTTGGTGATTTAACATTGTTCATCTTCTCATTCTAAGCTTTGAAAGAGCTCTTGCTTCTTTTGATTTCTGTCCTGAACATCCAGAAGGGAAGAGAGGACAGAGGCATACACTTCTTTCTTTGCCTAAAACTAAATTTGAAACACAACTTTCACACTTCTCTGTTCTGCCACAGGAAAGGGTGCCCTCAGAGGGACAATGCTTTGTGAGTGGTTGTTTCTGTGTTCTCCTTTTGGGAAGGGGATGTTCCTGCTTGTCACTGGCCATTGCACTTCAATAAAAAGAACAGTTACCGCAAAGAGAAGGGAAAAACTGTCTCATACCTTGGATGAGTTTCAAATAGCTTCATGGCAAACAAGGCATTATGGTGCTACTTGTATAGAAGAAATTGCTTTGCAAAATACGGTCTAGAGAATGTGACACTTGCACCAATAAGCGCTTCCCTTTCTGCACAGGTGTCTGTGAAATGTTATGTATCAATAGCTTGTATGATTACATTAATTTATAACCCAGCAAGAACGTGCACTATGCAAGGCATTCACATGTCTAGTAGGCTGCTACACCTACGAATTTTCTTCAGCATTTTGTGTCCTAGCATGTACTGCCCTTTTGTTTGTCACAGTATTGTGAACATGGGCATGTAATACAATAGATAAGACTTGAGGAATTCAGGCAATTTTTAAGCTATGGAAACTTTTATTTTCTCTTAGTTCTGGAGCCAGTGGGGTCTGTGTCATGGTGTAGGGAGTTATCAGTGTGGCTGGGAGTCTGTTTTATTTTTCTAGTTCCGTGGGTTTGAAGTTTTTCCTAGTTTGAAGTAAGAAAATGCTCACGTTTCAAGTGCACTGTTGGGCAGACCATTTAGCTGAATCATTGAAGAACTGATTTTTGTACTGAGTTTTCAGATAAAAAAAAAAGGCGATGTGCAATGCAAGTGGCAAAACTAAGTCAAAAAAATGTGAATTAATTGCAGTGACGAATAGATGTTTTTACATCATGTAATATTACGGGAAATTATTTGTACTTGATGATGGTACTTTTAAAGCTGAATGCTGGGTAGCAATTTGGATGAATCTTTTAAGTTTGAGAATGAACGGGTAGTTAATATTTTACATATCACAAAGGGCTTCATTTAGAATTGTTTTCACATGAGGTAATTACATGCATTCCTACTCTTTCATCTCTGTTCGTTTATGGCTGTGCTCCTATTCCACGATCTGTGACCAGTCACAAGAGTCAGTGTAATAAACAGACACACCATTACAGTTTTCATTAGATCTGAGAAGAAGCTGTGAGCCATTCCAGCGACAGCGCACAAACATCTACAAACCTTCTATGCTGCTGTTGCCTCAGCTTCGTATGAGCACCACGTGATACATTCCTTGGTATGTGTGGGGTCCACTGTATTACTGGAAGTGGCCATTCATCTGGGGACACCCCAAATGAATTGGTACACCATTAGTGTTGTGTATGGGTTGGTCAGCATTAAAATCTTTTGTTCTGGTGCCAGCACGATAATTGTCCTTGATTTCCTTAAGGTGGTTACGTGCAGCGCTGGCAGGCTTGACCTGTGGTTAAGCATTTTATGTAAGCAGAGCATATTGCTGTTTGTGCCCTCTCAGAGGTCCGGGGATCTGCACAAGACAGAGTCTGGAGATCAGCGGTTCTAAGGCTGAAGGTGTTTGTGGAGATGCTTAAATATGATCTTTCCACCTGTGAGAGGGAAATATTTTGTTGTAGTAGGGCTTTGAAAAATAAACATATGCAGTTCACCTCTAAAGGTGAAATAATTTTTTTTTTATGAAGTGAAATGCTTAAGAAAAAGCGGAGTGCAATAGATGGATAGCAAGACATAACCTATTGAGACATTTTTTGCTTATCTTTTTGGTCAAGAGTTTGGTATTCTTCCATTCAAGAATAAAAGCCTCCTGAATTACTAAAATGGAATAAAATGGTATGAAAAATGCAGCTCTTTTCCCTATGGAATGTCATTCATCCTGCAAAAGAAGATCAAAGAGTCTTAGATGATGTTAATTGGGGAATTGGAGCCAGTTTCTCAAAAGCAAAAGGAGTCTGAAGTAACCTTTAACTCACCAGCATAAAGTGCTTTGAGTTCCTTGGGTAAAGCGTTTATACTGCAGTGTAAAGGTATCAGTAAGTTAGTTGGAATGTGTTATATTTAGGCCATGAATTTACCTTTTTTTGCAGTTCATGATCCCAAGTGTGTGCTGAGTAGAGCTGATCTCACACAGTGCCAGACAGTGCCTGTTTTAGCAAATAATTTAATTCAAAACCTCTTTAGAGTGTCAGCCTGTAATGTATCTAGGTGATAGCGTGTTAGAAGAATGAATTAGTTTCCTCTGTGTGGAGCTTGAAGTTTGCTGTTTGAACAGCAGTTGAGAGAGAACTAATTTCTAGCTTGTGACTGGAGGAAGAGTGACTGAACAGAAATTGTTTCTTGTCTTAGCTTGTTGGCACAGAGCAGACAAAACTCCTGTCCTTGGAAGCAGTGAAAGCAAGTGGGAACAAAGCCAGCAATCCCTTGGTACTCGTACCTCAGCCTTTTCCTAAGTATAAGAGCCCGTTAATTCTTATTAGGGATGCTCTGCCTGCTGTTTCACCAACGTGATTAAGGACTCCAGCTGGTCTGGTGGTATGGCATGGTCCCTGGGGTGGTTGCTTCAAGGATTCTGATGTGTGCTTTTGATCTTGGTGTGTCACAGCTTTGATTGCCTCTTATCAGAGCTGCTTCTGAACCATCACTGAGGATGTCTCAATTTCTTATTTCTTATTTTTTGTTTAACTCTTTGATTAAGGCCCTTTTATTTGTCAGTGTCCATCCTTACCTCTGTGGAAACAAAACATATCTCTGTCACACAAAAACATGCTGTCCAGACCATTTATTTGGGTTTATTCTTCCCTGCCAAATGACAGGTGTTTTTAGACAAAAAGGGAAGCCATGCCCTTTTGAAAATGTAAAGGTTTTGAAATAGCACCTGGCAGTTAGTGCTGACTGAAAGGCTGGTTCCAAGAATATTGGGTGGCAAAGAATGACACTCACATAGGTATTGGAAGTTAGGGAGAGCCAGTTAGTGTTTGCTTTGACCAACAGATTTGGAGTTACTGTGTAGTCGTTAGCCCATTTTCTGTGCCTAGACTCCTTAATCTGTATTTCAGAACTATTTCAGAATATCTTTCGAGTATTGGAGCCTGCGAAGTGCTTGGTGTGCCACGAAAGGCTCTGCCTTTCCTTTGTGATGTGCAGCAAGGCAGTCTCTTTCACTGTCTCCCTTGCTTATTAGTTAAGTACAGCATTTCACATACCAGAAAATGAGTGATACTGCTATTGTGCTACATTTCCCATGGCTGATTGCTCTTTTATGTGAATAATTGGCAGCATGCACGCTATTTGAATCCTACAGGCACATGTCAACTGACATTTAGTCTGAGACTTAACATTTAGTCAGAACTAACAAAATGTTCAGTCCTCTGGACATGATAGGAGCTGAGCATGTTAGAAGCTGCTGCTGTGGTGCTCTTGCAAAGCAAAATGAGAGTACCTAGCACAGTGAGGAATAGCCTTAAAAAGGTCTGGAGCAGTCCATTTTCACCAAGTCCTTAGAACATTTGCCAAGTGTATCTAATGCTCCAAAAAATGAGGAGTGTATTTCTGACCAAAAAATATAAATTTAAAACAAATACAGTACAAATTAATGTCAGAGAAATCAGGTAACAGCAGTACACAAGCTGTCAGGTGAACTCTTAACTCTCCCAGGACTCGGATCATGAACTGCAGCTAAACAAAACCACTAACTCAGAGCAGAACCATAGCAGCTCCGTACCTGTCACCATTTCTCCCTCTGCAGCTCTCTAAATGCTTGTTGCAGACATGTCTTTTTTTTTTTTTTTTTTTTTTTCTGGCTNGCTTGTAAAAAAAAAAGTTTTTTTTTTTTTTTTTTTTTTTTTTGAAGGGCTTCCTAACCAAAAAGAAATTGAGGGTATGTTTCTGGCAATGCGCTAGAGTTCTAGCAACAGCTGTCAGAAGTAACCATGAATGTTTTGACTTCTTTCTCAATTAATGTCTTTTAAATGGAACTACTGCACTGAGCCTGTGATTTGGGTTGGAACTTCACATCCCCTGAGACAACTGTGGGAAGTCTGGGATTAAAACAGCAACTTCTGGCAGATGTGTTGCCTCGTCTTTTCTAGTAGCTTTACCTGTTAGCTTTCAGAATTGCAAGACGGCTTCCTGTTAACCTTTGCTATCTTTTACCTCATCTTGCAAGCGAAACTTAGATTCAGAATAAGAAGGAACAAAAGTAGGTTTTTGTCAAGAAAACATTAAGCAGGTAAAGCAAAATATGCTGGGAAAACTTGTTCCACAGTTGTTTTAACACAACGTACATTTGTTTTATTTGATTTTTCTTCTAGGTAGAAGTGTAGGCAAGAGCAACACAGCTGCAGTAATTTTCTGATCTGCATGTAAATGTAAATTGTTGAAGGCTTTGCTGTCTGTTTCAAGAAGCAGTTTAAAATAGCTTGCTAGGTCAGCTTTATTTCTGGATGTTAGATCTGAAAGATGGTCGTTTACTAATCTTTTCCTTTTTGAGCACTTTGCTCTGCTTAGCAAGTGAACAGAAATTGCTCTTGCAGAGAATGATGATAAGGATAGCTTTATTTTTCAGCAAAGTAATTTAGAAGAGAAAAATGTGCCTACAGAATTGACTTGTGTTTTCTCCCAAAATGGAGATCACACTCCTAGTCAGGCTGGCCAAGAACAGTAATGCAAAATGTGAGCAACTGTGAAGGGAAGAACAGTCTCAGCTCTTTTGAACGAAAGCTTGCATTGGAGGGATATTGGGAAGTATTGTTGATCCTGGAGAGGAAGGGGAGGTGAGGGCTGGTATGACAGGGCAGCTCATCTGCTCCTTGTTTCTGAAGGAAGCAGCTTCATCTGAAAGGACTTTGTTTCCAAGAGAGTCCAGAAAACACACTCCCTTAGTTCTGAGATGAATAAACGTCTGTCATGAGCTGAGCACTGTGCTGCTGCAAGCTGCTGGTTTTGCACAGTGCTGTGTAGCTGAGGCACTGGCGCTGTGGAACATCTATTTCTGATTCATGGGGTTGCTATGTTTGGGTGGAAATCCAATAGCTGAGCTTTCTTCTTGTCGCTGGAGAGCAGACAATTTCCATGCTTCTTAGCTGTGTTACTTTTTCACGCTTTGCGGTTGTCCTGTAAGTGAAGTGGTCCTCAGCTGGCAGAATTTTTTGGTTATGCTTTGGAGTACAAGAGAGGTTAATGGTAAGGGCTGATAGCTTCTCTTTTCTCATTTTGTTAACATTTCTGTTCCAAAGATTGCAGAGCATTCTGCAAATGGGGAATTTCTTCTCATGGATCTTGATGTCTTTCTGTCAAGCTCAGAGCAAGGAGCGGGGGAGGCTTGCTGGCAGCTGCAGTACCAGTGTGTCAGAGACAGGAGTGCAAGCAGGTGTCTTAGCTTCTTCCTTTTTTCTTCAACACAGGACTAGCCCTTGCTGGGCAAACTGAGGAAAGGTGTTTGGAATTAGTTTAATTGGTGCTAATAGACTATTTGGAAGCTGTGATTCTAGGTGTGGATTGCTTTTTGGCTCCTGAAAGAAGGTGAGCTTGGGAGAAATTGTTGCACAGGAGCAGTGTAGAAAGAAACAAGATTTATCATGGTGTATTTTCAGAAATTTACAGTGCAGGTAGTTACCTTCCTGATAAAATGCACTTAGGTTTTGAGGCATTAGTAGGATTTCAAATTATAGTTCATGTTGACCACATCTGTTACAAAAACATTGAACAATTGGGACTTCCTGAAATGTGATCTGCTGCTGCTTTAATATTCCATATTGGTTGGAGTTTGCCCTTCATTCCCAACTGATTTGACTAACATTCCTAGAAACTTGCTTTCTTTGAAGCTGTTTTCAAAATGTAAACAAATCTGTGAAGTGCTTGAATGTTCTGAGCTGGAAATATCCTCAAGTGCCTTTCAGTAACACAGATGAGAGTGGCTGAACTAAATGCTTCCAGAAGTGAAGCAGCCTGCTATAGCCTTGAATTTACCTTAAAACATCTGGTTCATCTTCAACTACTTCAACTTAATCAGCTCAAAGGAGGGGGGAAATGTTTGGCTTTGTCTAGGATCTCTGAGTGTCTTCAACTTTGCAGGCACAACAAAACAATTTCATGTAGGAGACCAGAAAACCTAATGTTGATTCTTGGCATAGACAGGCTCTTCACACAAGATAAATGTTTGTTTAAAAAAAAAAAAAAAAAGTTCTTGTTACAGTCAGACAAGTACTGACGTTGTTATTGCATTTTGTGGAGTGTGTAGATAATTTACTGTAGATGTTAGCTGATTAGTCTTTTAGTAACTCTCACTCAGTTACAAGAGAGGGATTTCAGGTTGCAAATAGGTCAGAGAAGGTCAGTGCTTTGGAAAATCTCAATAGGGCTGCCATATCAAATCACAGCTTTGCCATGAGGCATTTAGGTCCATGACATGAACATGCTTCTGCCTGTGACTCATCGAGGGAGATATTTTACAGAAGTATGCATGAATCCTGAAATAAGCATCCCACAGAATAGCAGTTGGGAATCAGTTTATTCCAGACACTTAGCTGCTCTGCAACTTCTCCATGACCTTCAGCTGTTCAGATGGCAGAACTTGTACCCAGGAGGGAACATAGCTTTGGAAGTCCTCCTCTAGAAAAATGGATTTCACAGACAAATTGTCTTGCTCGCACTTTTGACTTTTATCTGGTATATTTGTGACTAAATGTTACTGTCCTGATGTGACTAAATATTACTGTCCACTGACTGATTTCAGTGATGCGTGGTAATTAATGAGGGGACACTTGCTTGTTAGGGCTCTTAGTGTAGAAGATCCCTTGATAGAGCAGTCCAAAGCAGATGAAAGCTTAAGGGAACTGTGAAAGGTTATCTTACTTTGTGATGCTCATAGTACATTTGCTTAATGCAGGTGTTAAAGGCTCTGTCTTGTCACATTCTTAAATTGTGTTTGTTCTTCTTTTATAGGAAATGCCCAATTCTGTCTTTTTGGTGATGGAGGTATGTGTTAGTATATGTTTCTTTCTATTTAATTTTTAAAGATTTTTAGAAAAATGTCCTTCTTTGCACAGCTGCAAAATAGTGGGTAATTCTGAAAACTAGGTTATTAATTTTCTGTGCAGTACAAAGTTTATCAGCAGTGTTTGTACCATAAATTATTCATTTTCATTTTATGATACCGTAAGCATCGATGAAGTGTTACACCTCAAATTAGTAATTACAAATAGTTGACAAAACAAAGTTGAACAGCTGGAAAGGGTCTTCTAATTGTAGTGAAAGATTATAAAGTAAAAATTATCACATGGCAAGTATTTTGGAGCTTGTGTTTTGAATAAAAATCCTTTCTTTTTAACAGTACTGCAATGGTGGGGATTTGGCAGATTACTTACAAGGTAATTGGTTACTGTATTTCCTTGTTAGGAAGGTCTTGCATTACATGTTTATATTCTGTATTTGTGTGATCCATCGATGTTTCTCTGAAATTTTGGCTTGTGGTTTAAATATCTTCCTGTTTCTGCAATGTCTGTAATTCTGCCGTGCTTGTTCTCCCTGATGTGATTTTTGGAGTACCCTCTTCATCAGATTAATTGAAAGCTGTAATCAGTTCTGTGTTAGCTGCTTTATAGGATCAGTTTTGAGCCAATGCTGGGAGTGTTGCATTCAGAGGTAGTAAGGTTGTCACCTATTATAAGGCAGAGTGTGGATTTCTAGAGTTCAGGACTGTCCTTCCTGCTTTTCCTCTCTCCTCAAAAACATAACTGGAAAGAAAATTCAACTCCTATATATTACAACTTTCTAGGAACATTCTAGTTGATTTTCGAGGTACTTGAATACATTTTGTGGTGCCTGTTTGGCCTTAGCTCTAACAAAGCTAGACAGAAGTGTTTCAAAATAGCAAAGCTCCAGTTGTACACATTAAGCCAGAATTACACATTGGGGTTGCTTTGGGTTGCAGCATGTCTGCAGCTTTGAACATGCATCAACCTTCTGTTGGTTGCTCCAATTTCTTTCTTTTGGAAACCTGGACTGCCATCACCTGCTTTCTTTTTCACCCTTCAGACTAATCCTTACTACAAACAAGATTTTGAGCAGATACGTGAATCTTCATATTTTTGTGACTAACATTTTCTTCTGCTTGCCTTTGTATCTGCAGTATGTTGAAGAAATCTTTTTGTGAACAGTTATTGTTATGGTAACTGTATATTAAAAGCCTAATTCATTTCCCATTAAAATCCTTGGAAAGACTCATCCAGCCCCTGCATCCTGTACTTCTCGACTGCAGCATGAGCTAATACCTTCTGAAGAGACTTTTAAGAGTATCACTTAGTTTTTCCCTTCAAAACAAATTTTATCATGGATGAAGTTTGTAAGCAGGGTGGCTATCTGCATCTCCATAACAATTTGCTTAAGGAAAGAATACACTTTCAGCTTCAGGTTGTAAGGTGATCATAGATGCATATAATGTTACAAACTGTAGGTGTTCTTTAACGATCTTGGCTGCTGTGGCTCTTTGCCTTTTTAGACAGTTTAGGATTTAACAGAGGTTAAAATGTTCTAAAATTATTATGCTACTGAGTTGAATAAACTACTGTAAAAGGAGATAATTCAGAGTGCTGTAACTAGTGTAAAACTATGGAGATGGACATGTTGTTTAGGATACATACTTTTGTAGGAAAATATTGGAAATTGGATTATTTTGAATAGAGCTCACTATAATTTGATTGCCTTTATTGTTTTCACAACTGATCACTGTGAAGTTCATTGCTTTTTGCCCAAAGATGATATTACTTATTTTCTCATCTCTATTGTGTATGTTATTTTCAGCTAAAGGAACTCTTAGTGAAGACACCATCCGCGTGTTCCTCCAGCAGATCGCAGCAGCCATGCGTATTCTGCACAGCAAAGGGATCATTCACAGGGATCTTAAACCACAGAACATTTTATTGTCTTATGCCAGTCGTAGGAAGTCAAGCGTCAGTGGCATACGCATCAAAATAGGTAAATATGCCTTTCTCTGACCCAAAGGTAAATCGTCACCATTGGGTTGTTTCCCTGCCCAGAAATGTCTTTGTAGTTAAAATGCACGGGGTGAACTGGCTGTGTTGTATATTAAATTGATGCAAAGCAGAACAGTATTCCAGGATGATGAGCTTTATGCTGCCATGTGGATTTCCAGTATTAAAAATAGTCATGAAGTCATGAAGTCCTTTGTGATTAAATCTGAAGGAAAAATGCTGCCCCTAACAAGCTGATGTTTATAGTATTCAGCTGCGTTAATTAGGCTCAAATATGTAACCTTGGAATGCTGAGCAGCCTTCAGCCCATTTCGAAACTGCGTGCAAGACTCCAAGCACAGCTCTAACTGGGTTTTGTTGTAACCCTTCCTAAGGGTTTTTGGAAGGTTCAGAAATGTAGGTTATAACCTATTTTTGACAGAAGGAGGTTCAGGATAGTAACTGAGGAGAGATGCTGGTTGTTCAGGATGCTACCAAACTCCTGTTTCTGGAGACTTAAGGAGATTTCATTTCCCGTTGCTCTCGCTGTTAAATGTCCATGTTAAATATTTTGGTTTAGGCAAGTTCCTCTTCTGTGTTTTTGCTTAACCAAAACCTGAGGTCTCTTCCAACTCAGTCCATCTTCTGAACATTACAGAAGAGAGGAAAGTTCTTTTACTGCCCTTATTTGATAATGTCAAATGCAGCTGCCTACATGGAAAATTCAGGCATCTGAAGCTTGATTTCTAAAATTTCTACCTGCTGTGACCTCCCTGAAGCAGATAACATATTCATCACTCTTAATGAACTTTATATTTAGCCACTGACTTTACTCTTTTCTTACTGATGCCAGACAGCATGCTCTGCAGCTGGGGAGATGGCTGAGCAGCAGTTTGTACAAATGATGCCACTTCAGTTTCTTGGCTTGCTGTTTGGAACATAGTACTTAATTCCTTGAGTGTATAACATAGATTTTGCTGTTCCATGAAGATGGATTATATGTGTTTTTTGCTCTCTAACTTGTAGCATATTCCAATAAAATATAACTTCTAGATTGTAAAAATGTGAAAATTGTCTTTCTTTTCGTTGACAAATGTGTTTCTTCCCATAGCTGACTTTGGTTTTGCTCGTTATCTGCATAGCAACATGATGGCCGCAACTCTGTGCGGTTCCCCTATGTATATGGTGAGTGACAGCATTTTTCAGGTTGTAGTTATCTCAAACATTCTGTTACCAGAACAAAACTATTTACTGCTGGCAGACTGGCAGATGCCTAGTGTCACTTTGGAAGTATCAGGGGCAGCATGCAGTTCTCCTGTCCATAGTTTTACTAGCTCCTTTTTTTTTTCTTGTGATTTTCATACTTAGTCAAT
>VXAV01008244.1:463229-473914 GCA_013399715.1 Alectura lathami
AAGAAGAAAACTTGTCTTCCCCTCCATTGGGTCCTCCAAACTATCTTCAAGTGTCTAAAGACTCTGCCAGTACCAGTAGCAAGAACTCCTCTTGTGACACTGATGACTTTGTTCTTGTCCCACACAACATCTCTTCAGACCACTCATGTAAGAACCTTCCTTATTTTTACATTTTAAACCATTTTCTACTTGTAGCATACCTTTATGTCTTGCTGTTATTTGGCTCTCTCTTCTCTGAATGTGTCTCAGTTGACATTGGGACCAATTTCTTCAGTTTTAGTTACTTTTTGAAGGGGGCTACTTGGTATATATGCACGTCCATCTTGAAAATGTGCAATTTAGTACAATTAAGTGCAATTTAGTGGCCAAAGATGCCAACATCGTTTAAAGTCATGGAAAACATTGGATTTTGGCAGTAGAAGAGAGTCAACTTTAAACAACTGATGATAAGAAGCCGAAGGGTTCTCTCTGTGGAGGAAGGCACATTGTTACCTCCCTCCAGATTAGCTGAACGCTTATAGTCTGTGTTGTAGAGATTTAGCTAATAAACAAGTGGAGGTAAAATTGGAAAAGTGTAACATGAGAAGTTAGGCATCAGACTGGGCTTATACAGCAGAAAGACTTGGATGTTGCACACTGACAGTTTAAAATATCTTCCAAATCTGAATTGCCACTAGGAAGCCAGTCAGATGACTTGTGTGCAATGCCACCAACATATATTATGTAATTGACTAAATTCATGCCTTGATCTCTGAGGGGTTTCTGTCATTCACTCATACAAATTTACCCATTTCGATACATTGTACTCTTAAGTGTTTTTTATTTCGTAATTGCTCTAATGAGTATAGCAGAAAGAACAAATAAACAACTTGTTACCTACTTTCACCATTTTTATTGTAGATCACGTTTGAGGTATTTTCATACACAAAATAGTTTGTAGAAAACTTTTATGTGTTCACAGATGTTTGTCAGAAGTGATTATTTCTACAACAGTAATATTGGAGATTTTTTTTTTAAGATTCTGCTTCATGATGTGGGTTTTCAATGCGTTCTTCTGCTTACTGTAGATGATATGCCATTGGGAGCAGCTGGCAGGCGGGCTTCAAGCGAGTTCTTGATGTGCGGAGGGTAGGTGTGCTGAGCTTTATTCAAAAGTCTCATGTTCTAAAATGGGTGCTGTAGCTGTAGAAGAAGTTTCTGTGTTTTTTTTTTTCTTTGTATTTATGGGTTTACGTAGCTGTGAGTGAACTTTCTTAACTATTAAAATGCCAAGTTGAATTCAGTATGAATGTGTAAACAGCTTGAATTCAGAAATCTTTGCTGCAAAGCAAGTCGTTTCTCTGATGTGAAGAACTGCCTTTTGACAGTGTTTCTTGTTTGCACAGGCAGTCACCATTAACTGTTTCTGGAAGCTCAGGAACCGTACAGAAACCATCCTCAGCATCTTCTCGAAGTACTGCTTCTGGTGCAACTAACAGGTGTGTGACAAAGGCTTAGTATTTCCTCTTTTTTAAAAGAGGTTCTCAGCTACTGTATGTTTGGTTGGTTTTGTTTGTTTGTTTCTTTTTTTCTTGTGGGTTACAATTGAAAAACTGAACTGAAACAGAAGTTAGACCTGATTTTTCCAGGCTGTCTATACTTTATGCATTGTAATGGCTTTTGGTCACGGAGCTGTCTTCTGGTTCGGGTGCATCCCCAAAAGATTTCCTTAGGGAAAGAAAGCATTCTTCTGTCAGATTAAATTCTGAGCTGTCTAAAGGCAGAAACTTCGGAGACATGATAACTTGTCCTTTTTGTGTTGTGAAGCACAACATGTTCTTCATTTAGGGAGTCAAGATGTTAAATGCGGTTTACCTTTCAAGTAGCTGTGAAAGAAGAGGAACTTAAAGCCTGGTTTGCTATGGATTTGTCTTGTGCCTGGATTGTCTTGTGTCTGGTGACTGGGTGTGGCTTTTATGCAAGCAATTACTGTGCATTTTGCACTTGTGGCTCACAAGATACCAGAGAAGCCATGTGAAACGTATCACAGCTTTCCAGCAGCAGGACTGTTGACAGGGCCCCTTTCTGCCTCATCGTTGTAGACCAGCTTTCTACCAGTTGGAACGGGTATTCATCAGTAGTGCCTGAAATCTTTCCTGTATTATATTGGAAAATGATGTTTAACTAATCTTCTAATAGCTAAAGAGAAGAGGTAGATCTGTCATTTGACCAAGTAATACATAATGTTTTCAATACAAAATAGAAAGAGGATGAGTGGCTAAATGGGGAATAAAGCTGTTATGTTGGGTGTATTTTTGGCTTACACTAGTACTACGGGGCTGCAAGTCAGCATTATTTGTTTAGAAATGCTTGTCACAAGAAAAGTTTGCTGCTTTGTGCTGATCTTTTTGCAGCTGGTGAAAACTGCTGACATGGGCTCTCAATAAAGCTGTAGCCTTACCTTTTGTGTTTAAGGGCAGATAATGAGAATGGATTGATTGTAAAGATCCATTTGCTCTGGACTGGCCACATTCAAAATAGAGATGTTGTAATTTACAATTTGAAGTTGTCATGCGTCACAGTTGTTAGAAGTACAGGTTTTATGAAAATACACCACTTGCTATCTGCATGTTAGTAAGTTAAGAGCTAAATGGTTGTGTGATTGGAAAGAAGTGTCTACTGTTCACATGCTCAGTGTTTGCACTACAGCAGTTTGATTTAGTTATTGGTTGAGTAAATTCAGTGACTGACTGGCTGTTTGGGACATAGCCTTAAGGTAGCTGGGTGTGTATCTGATACTCTACAAGATGCTTTGGTTTTTGGTTATTTTTGTTCTGTGACGTGTTCTTTTGTAGTGTGTGACTCTTCACAAAATGTTATGCCCTGTGAAACAGTGAATTTCCTGATTAGCTGATCAGACTATGAATTGCACCCTGATGAAGGCTGAGTACTGTACCCCCATGCTAACACAGCATTGCTGCTTCCGCTTCACTCACAGCTCTCAGAGCTTGCTTGGATCTCCCTGCAAGGCTGTGTGACAGCAGGGGAAGGCATGTTCCATGCTGAGTACTTTAAAAATCCAAGCATCTTCATGGCCTCCTCAATGTCTCTGCTACAATTTGAGTAACATCTGCTTCCCTGTCCAGGAGGTCAGACCCTGTGCTACCTCAGCTTGCTGTGTTAGTCATAGCAGACTGCCCGCTGCCTTTTTGTGGTTTCCACTTGAGACCTTCTCATTGTGTGGAAGCTTTCAGGCTTTCCACCACCTGTGTGATCACAGCTGCAGATGTGTCCCATCTTCTGCCAAGCTGGCCACTGTGGCACAGCAGCATTAAGCATTTGATGAGGCACAGCTGAGAGGCTTAGTGAGTATGGGTTTAAAATCAGTGGAACTCAAGGGCTGTGAAAAAGTACTGGTGTAGATTTATTCAGGTCTGTTCAAGCTGACTTTTACCCAGTAGTGTCTAGAAACTGGATGGCAACAAAAGGACAAACTCGTTTCCATTTGTAAAGGAAGGACTATGCATATTAGGAAGTAGTATTTCATTCTCAGAGATTGCAAAGGGAGTATGATAGAGCCAGAAGTCCAGATTTCTGTTCAGCTGTATCAGTAAGTGATGTAACTGTTTGTTTTCTAGAGCTTGTGGTAGAATTTTTTTCATGCTTCCTCTGAGAATCTCTGATCTTTGCCTTTCCATTCTCTGAAGTGTTGGTCAATAAAGGGCCAGATACTAAGCTGATTATCTTCCAAGAAGTCCTTTAGTTTGAAATTCTTTTAATCTAATTCTGTCTTTTGAAAGTGTTGGTAACTGATTACATGGCAGTGGTTTGATTCCCTTATCAGGCAGTACACTGAGGTAAGCCAGGTCACTGACACTGAGCTGAACTTGGGTAATACTAATCTGCAGTTTGCGTCTGTGGATTAATGTTCAGGTGTGTGGTTTTGGTCATTTTGTCAGGGGTTGGTTACATAACATGTTTTCCTTTCGCAAGTTCACTCTGTCTCATGGGATATCTCAGTGCTTTAGTGGCTTTTGTACACATTCCAGCCCTGCAGCTGAACTTCCTGTTCTTAGTACAGTGGGTTTTCCTAGAACGCTATTTTGAAGTGTGGTAAACAGAGCCGGCAGACCGGCAGGAAGTCAGAGGGATCTGTAGATCGCTGTGAGGCATGATGAAGTGTCTCTGCTCGTGCTGCATTCTCAGCTTGACCTCCTGCTAGCCCATATAAGAAAGGTAGTTAGGAACAAACAGTTCTCAGTCTTCTTCTGCGAAGTGTCAGAGCTAGATTAGGGCAAGCTAAGGTCATGCTGCATGTAGGGAGTGTGGAATTAGTTTGTCTGTTTCCCAGATTTTACTGAAATTTTGAGAATGGTACGATTTAGGGAGAGACCTGTCTACCTCTGTTCAGCTTCTCTCTTCATGCCTTCCAACTTCAGGCATTGCCAGCCTTCAGTATCCCCCCGCAGCGAAACAGCACCTATCCCGGTTCCCACTCAGCTACGGAATTACCAGCGTATAGAGCAGAACCTCTCCTCCACAGCCAGCCCCGTGTCAAACCCCCACGGATCACCAAGGTGAGTTCTCAAACTCCTTTTTCTTGGCTCTGGTTAGTGGTTGTACCCTGACAGATGTCCATGCGTTTTTATTGATGTAATTATTATTTTTTTTTTTTCTGGCACACCACCGTACTAGAGAGGCATTTTAATGGGAAGCAATAGTCCTTCACAATCTCAAGACTGTTGAATAGGCATTTGAAATTTTTCAGTGAAACAAAATGAGCTTGTTCTTTCACAAGCAAACCAAGAAGATAAAAAGATGAAGTCTTGCTTTTTTGATTTTTTGTGTAATATGCAGCGTTACATCATAAACTAGAAAGTCAGTAATAAGTTATGTTTTGTTTTCACACATGCAGTGATGAGATGAATTCATTGTTTTGTTGAATATCAAGGAAACAATTTTTGGCATGCTAGTTAACCAGCTTGTCTTAGTACAAAGCTCCAGTGTGCTAGACTTATTCTGTGTCGTGTGATCTATGGGATTTGGGATGGTGAAGGTCGAAGATTCAGACTGCTGAGAAATCTGGAGTTCTTTACAAAAACAACAACAAAAAAATGGTTTATTGCTGTTTTTTCAACACCTCTGATTTTACAGTTGTTTTTACACTTGAGAAAGTGCTTTTCCCTAAAATATCTGTTCACAATAGCAGAACTTTATACCAAGTCCAATACTTAAAACTTTATCACAATCTTTATTGTAGATTCCTTCCTTTTCCTACCATAAAAATGGGCATTTGTGTCCATGCATTCCTCTCAGATGTAAAATTCAAAACGTCATATCAGTTGTCTGAATATCAGGAACACATGCTCAGAGAGAACTGCTTTAAGTTTTTCCTGTTAACAGACTACTATGGGATTGAAAGTTTAAAATAATAATAAAAGAACTTCAGTGTGAACAAAGGGAATTGTTTTCAGAATGGGAGACTTAAGTTATTAACTTAATAAGCTTCAACTTCATAGCTTTCTATTTAAGTATCAGGTGGTGTTTTGTTTGTTTTGTTTATTTTTTTAACTGATCCTTATGCTGAACCTTATCTCGGGAAGCCACATTACTATAGTGTGTAAAACCATTGTTTTCATCATTTTAGAGCTGGGGTTGTGAGGCGCTCAAATACTAGCCCGATGGGCTTCATGAAGATGGGCTCCTGTTCTCCAATACCAGCTGACACTGCACAGGGTGTTGGGCGCAGGTTATCCACGGGATCTTCAAGACCATATTCTCCTTCACCACTAGGTAAGCCCACAAATTCTTAGTAATTAGTGAAGGTTTGTCTGGAACAGTAATTCAAAACAATTCCTGCTTGAAGTTACCTTGAACTGGAATTTGTCCAGCTGGATCATAGAATCCTGTAGAATTTCCTGTAGGAAAAGGCCTTCAAGATCATAAAATCCAACCATCAGCCTGACCTACTAAGTTCCACCACTAAACCGTGTCCCTTAGGGTCATGTTCACATCTCTCTTAAATAACGCTGGGGCTGGGGACTCCACAACTGCTCTGTGCAGCCCATTCCAATGTTTGGTCACCTCTCCAAGAAGAAATGTAGGTGAAGTGTAAAGTGTAAGTTCACGTTTTGTTTTTCTTTGCTTAGTTGGAACCATCCCTGAGCAGCTTGGACACTGTTGTTGTGGACAACTTCAAGGACATGAATCCAGGAGTAGAAACTTCTCAGGTGAGAGACTTTGGAGAAGGCAACCAGTGTGATAAAAGCTTTCGATAAAGCCTTCGACAGAGTTTTGTGAAGGAAGAGGCCCAGCACTAATTATCTTTGAGATTACAAAGATGCAAATCTTACCTGGGATGCTGTGGCCTCAAAGCTGAAGTCGTATGTACTGTTTGTAACTTGGCACAGTTCCTCATCATGAAGCTTAAAAATACCACAAGGAAGAGACCATTTAATCTTGAGTTATTTAGTTTTAAAGAGGAAAGGCACCTTTAAGTAGGTGAGATGTTTCCCTAAAGCCCTCTGCTTAAATGTTTGATTATAGCTCTTCCGTTTCCATTTGCTTTAGGAGGAACTTTGCATTTGTACTGAAGAGTGGACTTCCTTTGTACATGATAAGCTTTTGAAAAACATGGTCTGACAGCATAGAAATAAATGACTGCCTAAGTAACGATCCCAGTCTCTTTCATCTGAGTATTTTTGTTTTCTGTTTTTTTAACACCTACTTTTCTTGCAGAAGCCTTTTGTGTCTGCAGATCAAATTATTATAAATAAAGCAAATCATTAACACGCAACACTGCATTCACATGCTGCTTACAAGAATATAATTCCATTACTTGAGAACCTCTGTTCAACCTGGAGTCTTGGTGGCTGCACTTGAAATTTCAGCATTGGTTATGCCATTCCTGCTGAATGCAACCACTTCATTTGTCTCGATGTCGGTTGCCAGAGGTACTACAGCTGCCAGTACAGCTGTCATCTTGAAATCTTGCCTCTTTGGCAGCTTGAACATGAGCATCATCTCATCAGTGAATGCAGTCAACATGCTAAATCTTTTCTCCTTGCCATTCAGTGAGTTGATGATCAAACATGTCTTGCAGTACTGCAGCCCAGTCTCCTTTCAGATGAATGTTGGCATTTCAGATGAATCTCTGGCATTTTGGGTTTCCTTGGTAGATTTCCAAGCACTGCAAGCAGAACTTTACTTCACTGTTTTTCATCCCTGCAGGTTCTCCGATACCACCATCTCAGTCTCCACAGTCACTTTTGATGGGAGCTAGGTTGCAAAGTGCTCCTACTCTCACAGATATTTACCAAAACAAGCAGAAGCTCAGAAAGCAGCATTCAGACCCGGTATGCCCATCCTATGCTGGATATGGATACAGCCATTCTCCACAACCAAGTAGGCCGGGTAGCCTGGGAACGTCTCCTACCAAACATATGGGATCATCGCCAAGGAGCTCAGACTGGCTGTTCAAAACTCCCTTACCAACCATCATTGGTTCTCCTACTAAGGTTTGTTAACCACTGTTTGTGAAATGTGAAGAGGTAACACATTGTCTGAAAGCACTCCCAAGAATATTTTGGGGTGCTAACTTTGTTTTATTTTTTATTTATTTATTTATTTTTGATTCTTTAAGGCAACAGCTCCCTTCAAAATACCTAAAACACAAGCATCCTCAAACTTGCTGGCCCTGGCGCATCGCCAGGGGTCTGTAGATGCCCCGTTGCAGCCTAAAGACATCACTGAACCAAGGGATTTCACACACTTCCACTCGACACAAGGAAGTGAAAAGCAGGCAGGAGAGC
The DNA here is from genome assembly GCA_013399715.1 of Alectura lathami. Taxonomy (NCBI): domain Eukaryota; kingdom Metazoa; phylum Chordata; class Aves; order Galliformes; family Megapodiidae; genus Alectura; species Alectura lathami. The sequence goes on from VXAV01008244.1 coordinate 471,020, forward strand.
AGCACAGTAAAGCTACATTCGGCAGGTAAACCTGGAAAGCTGAGTGAGTAATTTGGCAAACGAATGTACATTGCACACAGCAATTTGGAGGGGCAGAGCATGCAGACATGGGCTGTGAGGAGATGCTGATGTTTAGTGTATATAACAAACTTTTTTGTACTGTTTATATGGCATAGACTTCTAGAGCGCTTGGTGTCTTTCTCTAGTTCCCTTTCGTTTTGATTATCTGAATGTGCAAGTCTCATTAACTCTCTGAAGCCTGTTTGGTTTTGCTTCAAAATCTGTATGGCAAAATAGGCAATATAAATTTTTTTTTAAGAGAAAAGGATCCCTTTTATGGTTAGCTGTTTCTGTAGCACCATGATGAACAGTGAGATTTCCAGTCATTTTGTACTTCTGTTGAAGAATTCTCCAACAACTACCAGGAAACTGAAGGTCAGCCTCTGCTGTGAAGTAAATGGGAAAATTTCACTGACAATTTTTGTTCAGCATTGATGTTTTTCTGTCTAGGTCTGTAAGTACTGGGAAGCTATCAGATCAACAGGTGAAGGCTACGCTTGGTGGCCAGTTGTATCAAGGCAGTACGGACAGCCTCAATACAGAGCGACCAATGGATACAGGTAAGGAACAGACTGATATATTCAGGTGGCGTTTATATGCTAATTTTTCTATTGAGTGCCAACTAGATGCAGTTCTACTTCCAGCTTCAGTAGTTGGTTGTGAAAATTTTTAGCATCAGTACAGAAGATTTTTTTCTTTATTATTATTATCTTTAAGGGGATATGTTTCATTTGTTTCTCATAGCTTTAAAAATAAATGAGACAAGAAAGTATCTATTTCTGTGCTAAATACAGAAATATCACTGCTGCCTGAAGCAGCTATATGGTTCTGTTTTGTTTTTTATTACTACATTTGTGGCTGTTTCACTTCCTAATTCCATCTTGTTTTCATCTGAAAGTCAGCTTCTGTAATTCTTCTACTTTTTTTTCTTCCTCCTCCTCCTCCCCCAAATGTCTATTGCCTTGCCACAAATGTCAAACATGAGATCTCACCTTGTTTTTGAGCAGGTGGGAGGAGTTCTGTAGACAGGGCTAGTCTTCAGCCTTCAGGCCTGCTGTGGTCTGCCTTTAGAATTTCTCTGTTGCACCTTTTTCTGCAGGACTGATATTGTCCCTGGCTCTCAGAAGCAGCCCCTGTTGCTTTTTCCTAAGCAAGGGTAGAGCTGAGAGAGATGGACAAACAAGAAGATGCAGGCTGCATCTTTATTCTTATTGTACATCGCCAAGAGTGTCCACTCAGCTTGATTTATTTGCTATCAAACTCCCAACTAATTTAAGTCTTGGATCTACATCAACATATGTTGTGTTGCAGTGCTCCAGTTTGCTGCATATAATTGCTAATTAGTGTGATTGCATGTAATAGGGAAAAACTTCTCTTTTCCAGCTCCAGCAGGAGCCTATGGAATTGCAGTGGCACCTCCTTCCATGGGAAGTGGGGCAAGTTCTCGGGCTGTCATGTTTACTGTTGGGTCCCCTCCAAGCAGTGCCACCCCTCCTACCTGCACCCACATGGTCCTCAGAACAAGAACCACCTCAGGTAAGGCTTCCCTGGCAGCTGTGGACTGCTGACAATGTTCAGGCTTGCCCGCTGGGACAATAACCTGCTTACTGCCTTGCACAGTGTGTCCTCTAGGCCATACTAAAAAAGTTAAGATGAACATCAGACTTTTGCCTTTTCTCTCCTAAAGAGAGGGCCAGAGGAACCGATTTACCGGTGCATCTTGTGTGCAGTGTTTTGCTCTACCACACGGAGTTTTAACAGCATCTATGACAAAGGTGGAGAGGAGAAATTGGTCTTCTGGTTCTGCATTTTTGTCCACTGCTGTGCATTATACCAGATGCAGCACACAAGGCGTGAGCTGACTGCATCGCAGCATGGTGGACATTTTGCCAAATATCAAAGATCTCAGGGTAAAGGCCTGAATCCACTCAGGATAAGCGGGACTCTACATTTGCAGCAGAGTGCTTTTGTGAACTGTAGCACAACCTTTGGTCTGTACTAGTGGACTGCCTGCCTTGGAATCCTTGTCAGCCAATTTCCAGAATCTGTTTTATAAACCATCACTGTTCATTAAGGTGTAGCCCTTGCATTCCCCTCAGAATGATGCAAGGAACAATAAAGAGAGCCTCCCAAGAGTGAATCTGTGGTGTGACTACTGATTTATCATTTGCTATCATCTGCAGCCCCAGTGCTGCAAGATGGAACAACCTATTAGACTGAATGTGTGTGTTATTTTTCTTGTAGTTGGATCAAACAGTTCTGGAGGGTCTCTCTGCTCTACTAGTGGCCGTGTATATATGGGCTCACCTCCTGGTATTTATATGGGTTCTTCTCCTCCGGGAGCCGAGGCAGCTCCAAGTCTGAAGTACATGCCTTATGGTACTTCGCCTCCCAGCCTAGAGGGCTTTATCACTTTTGAAGCTCCCGAATTGCCTGAGGAAACTTTAATGGAGGTATAGAAAAAATAATTTAATGTTTTATAATGTGTAACGCTGCTAAAACAGAGACATGGTAGAAACACGACTGCTCCATGCGCTTGGTGGTTTCCTCCTCACTATTTTAGATGCTCCTCTTTAAGACCTTGAAAACATTCCTGTATCAGTTGTGACCATTTCTCTTTGGTAGTTGTTCCTGGCATTTCTTGTATTTGAATAGGTAACCAAAGGAACATGACTGCTTTTGTTTGCTAGAGCCTTCCAAAGAGGCCTCTGTTTTAATGCCAAGTCTCTGGATGTGGGCGCTGACAGAAGCAGTGTCCTTCTGGGCATTGTTTTTAACTGCTTCTTCCAGTCAGTAGATGACATTAAATCCTACTTGTGGAAAGAGTGTCATATA
>VXAV01008244.1:484306-507448 GCA_013399715.1 Alectura lathami
GCTCGGGCTCGGGGCCGTTGCGGGGCCCCCGGCCACCCCCGCCCTCCCTCAGGGGTCCTGCGGTCGCCAGCACGTTGCGGCGCTCGCCGTAGCCCGGCCGCTGTGCTGGCATTCGCTCCCTGGGCGCGGCTTGTTTCCAGAACTCCTCTGAAACAGCCCCTGCGAATTGTTTCAGCTTCCCCGGGGACGCGGCGCGGCAGCGGGCCGTTGTTGCCGTCCCACAGCGCCCAGCAGCCATGGGGAGGACGCAGGAGGTCGTGGGGCGGGCGAGGGCCGCCTTCAGGTCGGGACGGAGCCGCCCGCTGGAGTTCAGGATGCGGCAGCTGAAGAACCTGGAGCGCATGGTGCAGGAGAAGGAGAGGGAGATCCTGGCGGCTATCAAGGCGGATCTGCACAAGGTCTGGGTGCACGGGGTCCCCCCTTCTGCCGGGCGCGGGTGGTGGTGAGCCCTGGAGGAGAAGCAGCCACCCCAAGGGCTGCCTTCGGTTCCTCCTGGTGCCCTGTGTGGACCTGGGTGAGTTTCCCACCTGCGGTGGGTGCAGGCGGGCGCCTTCCCGCGCCCTCCCCGAGCTCCGTGTCGTTGCAGTGTGGGCACAACGCCTACAGCCACGAGATCATGGGGGTGCTGGGGGAGCTGGCCCTGACCATGGAGCAGCTGCCGACGTGGGCGGCCCCTCGGCCGGTGAAGAAAAACCTGTTGACCCTGCGGGACGAGGCGTACATCTGCCCCGAGCCGCTGGGCGTGGTGCTGGTGATCGGGGCCTGGAACTACCCCTTCGTGCTGGTCATGCAGCCGCTGATCGGGGCCATCGCGGCAGGTGGGGACCCGATGCAGCCCATGCCCCGTATGGGGTCTCTGTGGGGGCTGTGAGAGGAGTGTGAGGGCTGTGTTTGTTTCCTAGGCAATGCGGTGGTGGTGAAGCCGTCGGAGGTCAGCGAGCACACGTCCCAGCTGATAGCTGATATCCTCCCCCAGTACCTGGACAAGGTGAGCGTGGCTCTGTGCCTGGTGTCCTGACACCTTGGAGGAGTCCCTGCCTTGGTTTCAAAGGGCTGCTGTGGGTTAGAGGTGAATCAGTTGCCTGCTATCTCCAAAAGGGCATAGATAGGAGATAAAGGAGTGGTTGAATTGGTCTTAAAGCGCAAAGACACACTGACACATTCATCCCGCTTTCTTGTAATTTATGGTGCCTACGTAGCCTTGCTGCAACACATCAGTCCTTGCTGTTCATCGTAGCCTAAAGGGCTGTGCAGTTGTGTCTCTCTGCAATAGCTGCTGTTTGGCGTGTGGCCTGTAGGTGAGAATGAGTTGCGCTGGGTGCTGGCTGTGCCGGGCTCTTCCTGAGAATCGGGCTGGTTGCTTAGTGGTGCTCAGCCTCCCGTTTTCACGTCCTACTGTGCTGGTAGCGTGGTATGTTTTCTCCTCCATTTGTTTGATACCTGTTGCACTGTTTCATTTGGACTGTTCCTCTGACAGCATGGCTCCACAGAGAGTTTCTTGTAGGCAGTTAGTGCTTTTTCTAGGTGGGGAGTGAGAGCTGAGGAAAGGGAGAGCCTGGTGGTCAGGTATGCTTCAGGCCTTCAAATGTGGAAGTAGCTTCACAGCCCGCAAGTGAACCTGCCTCTCACAGAGAGCTGCTTACTTGATAGAATTGCTTTAAATCAAGATACGTGTGAGGCTCTTGTTTGCCCCTGCAGGAGCTGTACCCGGTGGTCACTGGGGGAGTGCCTGAGACGACAGAGCTGCTGGCACAGAGATTCGATCACATCCTCTACACCGGCAACTCCGCTGTGGGCAAAATTGTGATGGCAGCAGCTGCCAAGCACCTGACGCCTGTCACCCTGGAGCTGGGGGGGAAGAGCCCCTGCTACATCGACAATGACTGCGACCTGGACGTCGCCTGCAGGTCGGGCAGTGGCGAGCCCATCCTGGGGCTGAGCGGTGGGGCTGGGGCAGACAGGCATCTCTGGGTTTTTTAGGGACCATGGGTCGTGGTTTGGTGCTGTGGGCAGGGCCTTGGGGGCTGGAAGGGACAAGGTGGATGCTGTTGTCCTGCAGGCGGATAACGTGGGGGAAGTACATGAACTGTGGGCAGACCTGCATTGCCCCAGACTACATCCTGTGCCACCCGTCCATCCAGAGCCGGGTGGTGGAGAACATTAAGGCGACTCTGCAGGTGAGTGAGGAGGCTCTTGTGCTGTGACAATTGTCCCTGTCACCACAGAGGCACGAGTTTCTGTACTGGCAGCCCTGGGGTTGCTGTGCTGAAGGCGTGTCAAGTGCTTTGGTTCTGCTCTGCGCTTTGGCAGGAGTTCTATGGGAATGATGTGAAAAAGTGTCCAGATTACGAAAGGATCATCAACAAGCGCCACTTCAAGAGGATCGTGGGCCTGCTAGAAGGCCAGAAGATTGCCCACGGAGGAGAGACTGATGAGGCCTCCTGCTTCATAGGTACCTGGGGCACGTGCTGGGCAGGGGAGGCGATGGGCGGGACCCCGTCTGCAGCCACCTGTCCTGTGGTGGCCCCGTCTGCGGGCCCTGCTCACTGCGTCTCCTGCCTGCCTTAGCACCCACTATCCTCACGGACGTTTCTCCGGAGTCAAAAGTGATGGAGGAGGAGATCTTTGGCCCGGTCCTGCCAATTTTGTCAGTGAAGAGTGTGGACGAAGCCATTGAGTTCATCAACAGTCGGGAGAAGCCTCTTGCCCTGTATGTCTTCTCCAACGACAAGAAGGTGGGTCAGGGCCGTGCTTCTCCACAGGGGTGGCTCTGTGTGCTTCGACCCTGCATGCAGCGGTCCCAGGCACAGCTCCCCACAGGGCCCATGCTGGCTCCTGCTCCTGTACGGATTGCAGCGTTTGTCTCACGTGGGTGATGTGTTCCCAGAGCTGCCTGGTTCCTGCTGAAGGGCTCTGGGTTTGCATGATGTTATGAAACAGGGTTAAAAAGCTGTATTTCCTTTTTGAGAGTTAGCATGTTGTGTGGCTGTTCATGATTTAGGTACTTTTAATATCTTGCTGTGGGGTAGAGCTCTTGGCTTTTCAGCTTTTCCTTTTCAGTTAGTGTTGCATGGAGAGGGCTTGTCTGAGCTGTCAGCCAGACAAAATTCCGTGTTGGCCTGTTGGCCCATGGCTCTCCTCCCGGTCCTGCTTAGTAACGTGGCCTTGTCTCTTCTGGTCCTTTGTAATTGTTTGTTGTTGTTGGTTTTTGTCATTCTGTCAGTTAATCAAGAGAGTCATCTCAGAAACCTCCAGTGGGGGTTTTACTGGAAATGACGTCATCATGCATTTCTTCCTCTCAAGCTTACCCTTTGGTGGTGTCGGTAAGTTACTGGGGCTCCTCCTGGAGCGTTTTGACGTGCTGCGTGTTGTGCCACGAAACAGCAGTGGTTGCCTTGCTGGTGGCCACAGGTGGCCAAAGGTTTGACCACCTGAGCCCGCGGTGTGACCCAGCTGCTTTGCCTGTCCCAGGGAACAGCGGGATGGGCGCCTACCACGGCAAGCACAGCTTTGAGACCTTCTCCCACCACCGCTCCTGCTTGATCAAGGACCTGAAGATGGAGGGCACGAACAAGCTCCGGTACCCGCCCAGCAGCCAGAAGAAGCTGGACTGGGCCAAGTTCTTTGTTCTGAAGCGTTTTAACAAGGGCCGAGTGGGACTGATGGTCTTGGCCCTGCTGGGCGTGGTGGCAGCGCTGGTGATAAAGGTGAGCTGGGGCTCTTCGCTTGCTACTTGAGTGCACGTGCAATTCCTTGTATCTTCTGCAAGTTCTCTCTTAGCGGTTGCAGTCCTTGCTTAGAGCCTGGCCTGTTTTTTGTGTCCTGGCAATTATACCTGGCCCACCTGAAATTATCAGCTTCTGTTTCTCACTTTGCAAGTGACATCTAGAATAGAAATGTCTTCAGAGAAATCTCCTGGGCTGCTGTACAAGTTCTTTCTCTGCCCTGGGTGCTGACACCTATGAGAAGCTCCCTGCAGAGGTCTTGAAGTAACAGCTAGGGAAGCAAGCCCTGTCTAGGTGAATGCCTTCTCCGTGAAGGTGGCGAACTGATGGCATCTTGAAATCATTTGGGTTTTCTCAGAATCACCAATCTGTGCTGAAGAGAAAAGCTCTTTTGATTGCGCTGGCTGTTCAGAGGCTGGGCTGGCTCAGTGTGTGTTAAGGAGAAGCAGGTCTCAGAGCACTGCTGTTGCTGTTACAGTGAGGTAGGCTTCTTTTTCTTTTCCTGTGTGCAGACCTAGGTAGAGGTTGGGTGAGGCTTTGTTTGATCAGTGAATGTGGGGCTTGGAGAGGTTCCGCCTGTCACCGGGGAGCAGTGCTCTCCCTCGCAGCAGTCGGAGCTTGTGCAGTGTCCGAGGTAACCAGCAGTACGTGCATGCCCAGGGGATGGAGGCAGGAGAGCTGGACTCAGTGGCCCCCAGGGGAAGTCGAGGGGAGCGAAGGGGCTTTGCTTCATTCTGCTCTAGAAAGAGAGTTGGTCTTGTTTCTGCCATCACAGGACGATGGTGTTGTTTTGCTTTTACAGGCTTACTACTGAAGAGAAGAGAAGGCACTGTAACCCGCGTGCAAGTCGTATTTTGAGTGCTCACTTTGTCTGTTTCCTTCAGTTTAGTCTTTTTTTTTTTTCCTTTTGAGCTGGGTTGTGTCAGTGAGCTGTTGAGTACACTGAGTAGCCTTGAAAAAGCACTAACCACGAGAAGGCTTGGACTCCTGCCTACTAAAAAGCCACACCGAAACAGGGACCAGAGGGTACGAGCTCTCTAAAGGAGGACAGAAGAGCAAGCAATACCGGTACCTGACACCACCCCATGCCATGCAGAGCGCTGCTTCTGGGGACACGCACCCTGTGTCTTGCACCAAATGGCTTTGCTTCCTTCAGTGTTAATCAGGAGCTCATGTTTCAGCGGTAATTGGTTTGGCAGTGTTTTCCCTGCGTGGTTGCTCTTCTGTTATGCTCCAAACAGCCACCCTCCTGGTGACGAGTCTGAGACAGGCTGTGCTGCAGATGTGCTGGTGAATGGTTTGTGCCAGTGGTGATGGGTATGAATAAACCCAAGTGAGGTTCCCTCTTGCCTTCTGATAGAGGTGAAATATTCCTGGATCCCTGTGAGCCAGAGTCATCTGTAGCTGGTCAGGTGATGCAGGCTGACACCTCCTGGGGGCTCTGGGTTTCATCACGTGCCTGTAGCAATTATTTGACAACTAGAAGACTGTGGAGATAGATGCAGCCCCTGATCAGGGGAAAACAATTACAGAAAGAGTGTGTACCCCTGTGTGTCTGAGCTTCTGGGTCTGCTATAATCTTGCACTGGGTTATGATATGGGACCTGTTCTAGCCTGGGGAGAGGACAGTGGAGAAATTTAGGGTGGAAGGACCTTGTAAATGTTGTTTAAATACAGAAAATCTAAAAGCGATAGCTGGATGCAATTCTTAGAAAATTGTAATTACTATGCAGTAGGTGGGGTTTCTTCATGTCTGGTGAAAATCCACATGCTAAGCCTTTTTAATGATTTATTTTGCAAATACAAAATAAATACTAAGAATTTAAATAGTAAAGTAAGTGTGGCAAGTCACTGCGATCTCCTCTGGCATCTGCCCGTCCTCTGCTGCTCCCGGCTCTGGCCAAACCCCACACACACGTTGCAAGGTGGCAGGAGGATTCACAGGATGCACAGGAGCGCAGATCCCAGCATGGTGGTCTCCCTGCTCTCAGGGAGAGATCACTAAGAGCAGCTGGGCTGTTTCTGCCCCTGTCCTGTGACAACCCATCCTGTGACAACCCATCCTGTGAGTGCCTCCCTCCTGCAGCTGCTGCCACCTGGGGGCTTGCTGGGCCTCCCAGGCTGTGCCCCCCAGGCTGTGCCCGAGCTCTGTTGGCTCCTGACAGCTGCAGCAGCACGTAGAAATGCTCCCTGGCCTCGTGTGCTGGAACTGGACAAAGCCTCGTGGGTTCTCGCCATCAGGCACGGGCATCAGAGTCACTGCCCCGGCTGAAACACGGCCACCCTGGCACAGCCAGTCCTCCTGGGACAAGCACGATGCTTCCTCGCCTTCAACAGTAAACAGCGAGCCATGGTGTGGCTGCGCCCTGCGTTGGAGAAGCCATTGAGGGTCCCCACTGCCTGCCCGGTGACAAAAAGGAGTGTTGCTCTGTGTGGCAGGAGGGAAGCACTAAGCTGTGGTCCAAAGCTTGCAAATTCACAGCAGGAGGATATGTCTGGGTAAAGGGTGCGCTGTATGCAGCGGGAGCCCTGGGCCTGGCCAGATGCCCTCCCGTGGGAGGACAGTGCTCCAGTGCGCAGGGGGGAGGGCTTGTGCCTGCTTGCTCTCACCTTGGGAGACAGCTGGGAGAGAAGCTGTTCTGGAGGTAGCTTTATTTCTTCCTTTTTTTTTTTTTTTTTTTTTAAATGAGTCATCTGCTTGCTTGGTTGGCATCAGATCAGTGTTAAGCAGCCGTGGCAGAGGATGGGGAAGGGCAGATCGCAGTGAGTGCGAGGGAACCTCAGAGTCTCGTTTCATGAGGCAGGCGTTGCACAGATTTCTTGTCCTAATTAAAGCCAAAAATGCTGCTCCCAGGAGGCACCCAGGAGACAGCAGTTCCCAGCACAGTGTCGTGCGAGACCCTCGTGTTGCGCAGCAGCGGGCTGGCTTCTGGCACAGAGCTCAGTCTGCAGCCGCTGCCATGCAGGGCATGGTGAGCTCCGTGTTACGGCTCCTTGGGGCATCCTGCCAGCAGAGGGGAGGGCAGCTGGGAGTATGGGGTAGAAGAAAGCACCCACAGAATGGGATTCATCAGCTGTTTTCAGAGGCTGCAGTGAGATGTGCCCTGAGACTCTGGGTCCCACGCAGGTAGGAGGGTGGGCAGCACCCAGCGGCTGCTTCGGGAGCAGGAGGACACCCAGCGAGCCCTGTTGGCTCTCCTGACATCAGCGACAGCGGCTGCTGAAGCCATAATACCTGATAAACGTGGTGTGAATGGCTGAGAGCACAAACCCACCTGCCCTGTCTCCATGTCCCATCTCTGGTTTGCTAGCTGATCACAGGGGTGGTGCCAGAGACCTCTAGCCGGCAGCGTGGCAGCCAGCGATGTCCCCGTGCGCTCTCTGATCCCGGATCTGCCCCTCGGCGGCCTGGGTAAGCCCTTGACGATCACATCTACCTGATTTTCATGCCCCACCACCAGCGCCTGATCCTGGAGCTGCAATTTAGGAACTTTCAGCTGAATTTTCCCATTATTTTCACTTAGTGGGTTCCTTTGTGAAATGGGTCTTTAGAGCAGCTTTGGTGCCAGCAGCGAGGAAAGCCCTCTGGCGTGTCTGCACAGCTCCAGTCCTCCCAAGTAGGGTGAGGTTACCGGGGGCCAGCAGCTGGCTGAACTTCCATGGCACCGTTGGGCTCAAGGCTTTGTGGCAGAGGCAAGCCGGCTGTGGGCAGTGGGCTGAGCTCCTGGGTGTTTCTGATGGCAGGTTGCTGAATGTCCTCATTACATCCCAGAGGGAGAAATAACAGCCCCTGTCCGTTCCCTCCCTCACCCCGGTGTGGGTTTTGTAGGAGATGCAAGACTGGCCCTTGTGGGGAGAGGGCTGAAGCCTGTGTAATTGCAAGGTGGGTGCACAGAGCCAGCCCCAGCTGCAGCACAGCTCAAGGCAGTGAGCAGTCCTCGCTCACTGTCCTGTATCAGCAATAAGCCCAACAGAATGTGTGCTACGGATGGGGACAGTCCAGGCCAGCTGTCCCCAGCAGCCCACACAGAAGAGGGAAGCAGCATCCCAGAACATGCAACAGTGTGAGAGATGTCTTCTTGCAGGGGAACGCACCTCCAGGCACCCAAGGAGCACAGAGGCTGTATGAGGAGACCGTGAAGGTGTTTTGAGCCGTGGCAAGGCTCTGCCCCAAGGGCTGCCAGGGACATGGCCCCGCTGGTGCACTGGCAAAGGAGAGCTGCTGTGACCCAGCTCTGAGGTCCTTGGCCAATGCCTGAGCATCTGGTGATCTCGTGTGTAATGGAATTTCTACTTTTTATCAGTTTGCTGGTTGTCTTTTACCTCCAAGCATTTAACTGGGAGCCTGACCCTTGCTGAGTAAAGCCTCTGTTTCCCCCAAAAGCCATCTGGGGCAGGGCCCTGGGAGGGCCAGGGGCAGGACCCAAAGGAGCCAGCCTGAGCCCACCTGGGTTCATTCTTTATTTGGCATTGCCAGAGCAGTGGTGTGAGCCGGTGCTCAGCTCTGGTCGGCAGCTGATAGCTGGCAGCACAGGCAGGGAAGGGATTACCCGCATGCCCAGAGCACTGTTTTTGTTGTCAGAGCAGCTGCAGGGCCCCTTCCAAAGCAGGATCCGATGAGATGCTGCCAAAGGCTGAATGCATCTGCTCCGATGGGACACGCGGGTGCTGGATTCTTTTGCTGTCTGGTCCGTGCTTTGTACATCCATCGGCCAGGAGGGGCCTCCGTCCCCAGAGCGAAGTCCCCGGAGTCCTAGGTGCAGGTCAGTGTTCGCTGGTCACGAGCTTTATTACGATGCCAAGCGCGAGCACCGCGAGGGCCGCAGCTGCTGCCAGCCCCCGGCGGATGAGCAGCTGCCTGGTGAGCACGGTGCCCGGCGGCGCTCCCTGAGGCTCCGGCTGGAAGGTGGGTCCCTCCACCCTGGTGATGCCCGTGAGCACCACGCCGTTCTGCACATCCACTCCCGCTGCAACGAGGTGGGAAGGGGTCACCAAGGGGATTTTGGGCTCCAATCTGCAGGCACGCAGACACCCCCAGCCCTTGGCCGTACCTACGCAGCCCTGCACTGCTGCGACCGGGAGCTGAGTTTGGGGCATCGGGGCCAGCCCGATGCCTGAGGGCAGCGCCTTGCAGGGGGGTTCGTGGCTTGAGCGTGGCTCCTCCAGCGGCTGTGGGGTCACTCCTGCGCGGCGCTGAGCCTGGGGGAGCAGACGGGCTCAGCCAGGGGGAAACACCCACCCACAGAGCCTACGCGTGGTTTGTACGAATGGAAACAGCACAAGGAAAGATGCCCCAGATGCCCCAAAGCTGTTGGCTGGTGGAAGTCTGGGAGCTGTTAGCACGGGGGGAAATCTCGAGGCGCGTGCAGGAGGGAGCTGAATACAACAGTGGCCGTGGTCCTGAGGGCAGAGCTGTCCCATCCCACTGAGATCACAGCGAGGCCGGCAGGGACCATCCGGCTGGGTGTGGGCACGGTGCGTGGTTACCTTCTCGGCTGCCTTCCTCCAGTTCACGCGGGAGATGTAGGTCACGAAGCAGGTGCAGAGGATGGTGACACAGACGAGCATGCTGAGCCACAGGCCTGCCGAGGGCATGTCAGCGTCAGCTGGGCACCACTGCCGGGCAAACCCAACCGAGGTGGGACAGCGAGCCGAGAATGGGGATGTCACCAAGGTCAGCAGGGAGGTGGGGATGGGGCTGCGTTCCCCAGTGTGATTTAGGGCTCCCAGCAGCTGCAGGGGCTGTCCCAGTCTACCCCAGTGTGCCCAGTCCCCAGCAGCCAGGCAGGGGTCGCATTGACCTGTTTCAGGGTGGGGGAAGCCACGTTCATTGAGGTGCAGAGCCCCTGGGGCTGGTACCTATGACACCGATCCTGGCCACGAAGAGCAGCACAGTTGCCAAGGGCAGTCCCAGGCCATAGTAGGTCACAGCGTTGAGGATGGCTCCGAATTTCTGCTTGCCTATGCCTCTGAGCACCCCGCTGCAGGTACCCTGTGGGGAGAGGGAGTAGGATGGGGCCACGTGGAGCGGCCAAGGCTGAATTTGGGGCTGTGCCACTGCCCCAAGCGGTGAACCAACCCCGAGGACAAGGCTTCCCCTGCTTCCGATGGTTATTGCTGGTTTGCCCTGTCCTGCGGGTTTATGTCTTTTAATGCTCTCGGTGTTTTCTAAGGGACAACCCCAGGCCCCCAGTGCTGCTGCTCAGCCCCGAGGTCCCCCATCAAAAGTAAGCAGTGTCCTCGGGGACTTACACACATGGCTTCAACTAGGTGGAAGACGACGTAGACAGGCATGATCCAGGCCACCAAGTCAACGATCTCCCTGGGGACAGAGAGGAGCCAGCGGTCACTTTTGGGAACAAACATCCACGTGCAGGGGCCGGCAGCACTCACTTGTCATTGGTAAAGATGTATCCCAGCACGTCCTTTGTGGCAGCTAAAATGGCCCCCACCAGAATGCAAAAAAACCCTGGAAAGCAGAGCAAAGATGGTGATGGGGAGCCAGGAGCTGCAGGAGAACAGGGCGGAGGATGGGTGCTGCTCCTGCTGACCTGTGCAGAGCAGGCTGGTGGAGGAGGACCTCTTGGACACCTCAGTGTCACCGGCACCGAGCGCGTTCCCCACCTGCACACCGGCGGCCGTGCCGAGCCCCAGGGGGATCTGCAACCACAGGGTTGTGGCTGGGTAGCAACAGCAGCAGTGAGGGGAATGGGGAATCTCTGCGGGAGGGGGAGGCAGGAGCCAGGAGAGACTTGAGTACAGAGGGGGAAGATAAGAGCTGCCTGGGGCTGATTTCTGGCTGTGTCGGTGCTGGGATTGACCCTAGGGAGCCTGGTCTGAACCAAAACCCCCAGCCCTTACCATGAAGGCGACGACGGACACCTCGTAGATGATGGATTGCGCCGAGAGCTCCACAACGCTCAGCAGGCCTGGGGGCAGGAGGGCTCAGCACAGGGTTCGGGCTCCCAGCTCAGCCCCTGCGATGGCTGCGGTGCCCCATCACGCCCTGCCCGCCCCTGGTAGCCCCCCTCTGCTGACCTATCAAGAAGCTGCCGATTTCGTAGGTCCACCACTCAATGCACATCATGAGCATGCTGGGGATGGCCAGGGAGGTGAAGCTGTCCCACTCCAGCAAGCACTCGCTGGACCAGCCTGCAGAGAGGAGAGGAGACGCGTCACCTGATGGAAGCCAGGTTGGGCAAACGTCACCCCAGGATCTGTTAGCAGAGCCCCAGCGCAATGCTCATGGGCTCCTTGGAACGTCCGGCTGTAGAGCGCGCACACAGGAGCTGAGCTGCAACATTCAGCTCATCCCTCCCCGACCAGAGCACCTGAGGACAACCTCGTGTTTACACCTGCACTCATCTGCCTTTGGGGCTGAACCCTGCGACGCCTCGGCAGGAGGCTTCCTTCCTCCCTCCAGAATTAATGTTTACCACGCGGCGTTCCGCCAACGCTTGCATGCCGAGCTGCCATCGAAGCAGCGCTGCTTTCCCGGGACGGGGTTAATGTTTTCCCTCCAGCACTAACAGTGTTCGCTCAAAGGAAGCAGTAGAAGATTTACGAACGCTTGCGTAAAGCAAACACTGGAAGGAGATGCCTTACCTCCCCAAGTCTTTGCGTGGAGCTTCTTGCCTACAATATACAGGAACAAGAAAATGGTTTGAGAATACTGAGCAACGGTGTTGGCCCAGGCAGAGCCCCTGGAAAGGAAATCAGAAATATTGCTGGCATCAGGCTTGCACCTCCCCGGCTCTGGGGTGCTGGAGCCTGATGTCCCACCATGCATGAGCATCGGCCGTGGCTGGTGGCTACCAAAAAAAATCACTTTTTCATGTAATTTTTGCCCCTGCAGGCGCTACTCACGCAATTCCCAAGTGGAACACATAGATGAAGATGCAGTTGGCGATCACGTTGACGATGTTGCCGATGATCCCGCTCAGCACCAGGGGCCACATGATCATCTGCAATGAGGAGGGGACAGGGCTGCCGTCGCTGCAGGGAGGCCCCCGCCAGCCCCGCTCCCCGCAGCTTTAGCAAGAAAAGAAATTTCTGGTCTTGTTGCCTGCTCAGGAAACAAGCACGATGGAGGTAAAGCCCCCGAGGCAGGGGTGTCCATCAGGCAGAAGGACGCAGCTGTCTGCGTGACGGGGGATCTCCATGGAGGAGCTGCTCCGTGGTGCCTCAGACAAGCACAGCCTCGTGGGTGCATGGTCGAGGGGAGCCCTGAGCCGGGAGGAGCCTTGGTGGGTGTGGGGCTGCGGGACCCACCTGGTTCTGCAGGTACCTTGTCTCCAGGTTATAGAGGAAAACTGCCTGGAAAGCAAATGAGAGCGTGAGCCGGGGCTGAGTGCAGCTGGGACGCAGCAATGGAAAACAGGTGGCCAGCACACAAGACTTACCGGGAGAGCGGGGACAAACGCCATCACGTAGATCTGGGTTAACCTGGGGGGCACGGGAGGCATGGTCAGCGAGGGACCATGGCCACCAACACCCTGCGATGATGGGGAGGGACAAAGCAGCATCCCCTAGGGACCGCCCGACCTGGAGACCTCGGGGTCCTGGCGGATGAGGAGCAGTAGCTGCTCGATGTTGATGAGGATGGCGCAGCACGGGAAGCAGCAGAGCAGGAGGATGAGGATGGCACGCTGCAGGATCACCCCCACGCGCAGCAGGTTCCCGCTGCCATAGGTCTGCAGGAGAGAGGGTGGTGGTGAGCTCTGCTCCCTGGGCTGGGGACAGAGCAGCACTGAGCACCTGGGAAGAGCTCAGAATTTCCCTGGGAGCAGAGCACTCCTGGTTGTGGGATGGCTGCTGGGGCTCTGCAGTGTCTGGGCAGTGTCAGGTGATGCCAGAACACCTGGTGTCTCCGGGGCATTTGGCAATGACACCCACCTGCGATATCAAGGTGTCACATGCTGAAGACAAACCGTATCCTACAGAGATGGCAGTAACATTTATAACCTGGAAATGGGAATAAAAAATGAGAGAATGTGAGTATTTAAGGCTTTTAAGTAGGGAGATCAGCTAAAGTGAAACGTGAGACTCTGAAGCCTCCTCTGTCTCTGCCTGCCTGCAGGTCACAGGCATCCATGCCTCTGTTCCATCCCCGTCTCCCAGCCCCGTGGCGTGCTTACCGCGATGGCCAGCGTGACAGAGGCCAGCTCAACCTTGCCCAGGTGGCCGCAGAATATGGAGCTGACGAGGTGTATCAGGAAAATCAGCAGCTGGATCAGGATCTGAGCGCCGGGAAGAGGAGAAGCAGAGGATGGAGACGGAGGTGAGCGGGGATGGGTGCTGGGCTAGGGCACGGTGAGGGCAGGAGGGCAACGCCTGGGGACACCTTCTCCTGAGCTGCTGGAGAGGTCCCTGCTCCCCATGGCATCGGGCTGCAGTCAGTGCCACCCCTCTGCTCACCTCCCAGGGTCCTTACCAGCGGCCCCGCCAGCACCAGGAGCTTCTTCGCATCCTCCCAGAAGTTGTCCGGGATCAGGCGGTGAAACCAGCGGCGTTTCTTCCTGCAGCCGGTGGCTGGGAGCGGGTGCTGGCCGCCGGCTGTTGCCTCGCTGAAGCCGTTCTCCTCAGGGAGGCTCAGCTGCTTCATGCTGCCGCTCTGCCAAGGAGTGAAACGGCCCCTTCCTCCCCGCTCTGTTAATGCTGCCAGTGCCGCAGCCACGCCAGGGTGAGAAATGTGTAACCCAGGGGTGAACTTCAGCCTGGCGAGCTGGCCAGCAGCCGGCAACGATGGGAAGCGAGGGCAGGGCACGGGGGTGGGAGCAGCGCGGGTCCTGCGTCCCACCGCAGGCAGCGTGGAGGAGCCTGGTGCCAGGTGCTCACTGCCTGCCCTGAGCCGGCCCAGGAGCTGAGCCTTCCCAAATCACCCCCACGAGCGCTCGTACCCTGCTCCTGCTCCTGCTCCGCTGAAGCTCTACTGGCTGGTGAACAAGAAGATCGTCCTCCTTTTCCAGCGGAGATGGAGATCTCGTGGGTCTGCCTACCGTCAGCGGCTGGCTTCGAGTGCTCCTGGCCCCCCTCATCCCAGCGCAGCAGTGGCCAAGACAAACCGGCCCCGTTGGCTCCAGATGTCGGCCTTGCGCAGCGCGGCAGCGTCGGGTTTCAGCGGCACCGCTCCGCCAGGCCAAATATAGCGTCCTGCCTCGGCCCGGGGCAGGGTGCCGGGGACGGCCGGGAGCTGCCGCTGTGGATGCAGCTCCTGCCCTGTGCAGAGCAGGCAGTGGATCCATGCCCAGGACACAGAGCAAGGCACCCCTGCTCTCCTGGGCTGTGGTGCCAAAATGACCGTGACTGCAAGCAGGGCACAGCCTGCAGCATCCTGCCACGCCTGGGCACTGCCCAGTGAGGATGCGGTTAATGCCTGTTTTGGGCTCCTCTGTGACCTGTCTCTACCCCCACAGGCAGCCAGTGCCACGTGCTGGGAGGTGCCACGCGCTGCTGGATGCGGGACACCGGCTGCACAGAGCCTGCAGCATCGCTGCCGCCACGCAGCTGCAGGTAGGGCTGGGAGCCTGGGGCGGGTGGCTGGCAGGGCTGTGAGTGCACGAGGACACAAGGCACTCCTGTGGTGGCCCCGCAGGTGGGCACCACACCACCCTGCCCAGTGAGAATCGGCAGCAGCTGATCAGGAGGGAGGGAGGTGAACAAGGTCCGGGCTGCTTCTATAGCCAGAGCCAGCCTCAAACCCCAGGGCCAGGAGTCTGAGGCTGTGTTTAAGGCTGTTCTGATGAAACCTGGTCATCAGCACAACCCAGGCACACGCCTCCCCTCCAACACCTTGGGTTGCGCCAGTGACCGGGGTCATGCTCACAACACGTTAACAGCACAACATTTATTCAGAAAACTTTATTGTATCAAAATCCCATCTTACAAAAGTGCAAAGAAGAGTTGCTCTAGGCCCTGTGCCTGTCACGCAGCAGGGAGAGCAGGGCCAGCGCCCAGTGGCCTGGCAGAGGAGTCAGCCCTTTTCCAACACAGTTGGCCTTGCACAGCACTGCTGCAGTAACAGCGAGCGGGCTCTGACACGCTGGCACAGGCTGGCGTGCAAGGGACCACGCTGTGCAGTCAGCAAATGGTTTGGACAAATGCTCCCAGCGGGGACGAAGCAGCAGGACAGCAGCACAGGGCCCCTGTCTCCACCCCTGGCCAGCCCAAAGGCAGGTTCCAGCCTCCCCCCAGTGACACTGCCCAGGGAGTGGTGGAGAAGGGACCAGCTCTCACGCACACCCATCCAAGGTACTGCACGTTCACTCCCTTTAAGAACTGTGTGTGTGAGACAAGACGTTTTCAGTTAACCAGAAAGGGAGAAAAGTGACTCCACAACGGGCTGAGGGGGAGTTCCTCCCCACACCACCTGCCCTCCTGCACGCGCAGCCACAGTTCCCCACGGGTGCACTGGCACTGTCTCTAGCTGTTAGCAGTCAGGAGCCGGACCAGCACCCCCACCAGCAGCACAGCAAGGGCAGCAGCTGCAGCCAGCACCCGGCGGATGACCAGGGCCCTCCATGCCACAGCAGGAGGAGCAGGGATGTCTACCATCTCCTCCTGCATGATGAACTGGTGGTCTGGGTGCCTCTCGCCTCCCACCATGCTGTCAGGCAGCACCGCGGTGTCCACGGTGTCCGTGCCCACGGAGATGTAATCTGTGCAAGAGAGGCGAGTGCTGCAGGGAAGCCAAGCTGCAAAGCCACGGGCTCCCCATCTGGTGCTGCAAGCGCAAGGGACAGTCCTGAGGGTCCTCTCTCAAGGCTCAGGGACAATGGGACACATGGCAGCACAGGGGCAGGTGTGCTCTGGCTCTTCCCTGGAGCAGCCAGGGAGGTGACAAGGGTAAGGGGGACCAGTACCAGCCACTGTGCTCTTTCCAGCTATCTGGGCTGGCAGGACGGACAGACACTGCTGCCATGACCCTGAAGGAGAGGAAGGGCTGGGTGGAGGATGTGGGCTCCTTCCCTGGTGTCAGGCCTGGTAACATACCTACAGCAGATCTTTTGTTAGCAGCTGTGCCATTGGAGTTTGAATCTTCCAGCTGTTTTTTCAGACCAGCTCGGACCTGAGCCTAAAAGCACAGGGAAGAGAGTTGTTCTTCTTGGAGCAGGGGTTTGCTGCCCAGCCAAGCAAACCTGAGCCTTCTTCCTCCACCCTCCCAAAGCAAGCATGCTCAGCACCAAGCTGCTCCTGTGCTACGTAAGAGAGAGAAATCCTGTGCCACTCTGGCTCCCCCCAAGACGGCTTTACCATTGTACAGGGGTAAATCCTGGCCTGACGCTTGTTGAGAGTTACTGCAGGGAAGTGCAAGTCTCACCTCTTCTGCAGCTTTCTTCCAATCCATGCGTATGACAAAAGTCGAGAAGGAAAGGGATTGCAAAGAGATGCAAATGATCATCCCTACCCACAGACCTGCAAGAATGGAAAGGTACTTTAGCAAGGGTTTGAGGACACTCTGCTTTCGACAGCCACTGTCCAAATGCCCCAGGACTTCAGTGGGGTCAAATCATCATTCCATGTTTAACCTAGTCCTGATGGGAGAGCTGAGAGGCAGTAAGAGGGAACAACTCCTGGGTGGGTCCTGTGCTGGGAGCAAGCCTAGATTTGTCTCCATTTGCTGGAGGCTAAGCAGAGCGTGCCCCAGAAAAACACGTCAGTCACCATGTACTGCAGTCCTGCCAATCCGAAGAAGGATCTGAGCACAAGTCCCAGGGCTGAGCCTTTGCTCAGGGCGCAGGGTTTGGCCCAGCAGAAGCTCACACGCAGCCAGACTCCCGCTGCCAAACAGAGGCTGCACATACCTAACACCCCCATCTTAGCTGCAAACATCAGCGAGATGCCGATGGGCAGGCCGATGGCGTAATAGCCGACAGCATTGGCGATGGCACCCAGCTTCTGCTTCCCTGTGCCCCTCAGCACGCCGCCGCAGGTCGCCTAAGGAAAGCAGGAGGAGAAGAGGGAGTTCTGGGTTGCTCTGCAGCAATGCCACTAGGCGTCTGCAGGCACAGGGGACACTGAGGTGCTACAGGTAATGCAAGCAGCTGTTGTGACTGTGTCTCTGTTTGCTTCTGTGTCATTTCAACAGGTCAAGGAAGAGCTAAAGGCAGCTTTGCACTCTCTGTTGCACCCCAGCTTACAGAGGATCGCTCCACGTGCTGCAATACTCACTGCTGCTGCATCAAACAAGTGGAACGGAGCAAAGATGATCATCACTTTGGATACCAAGAGAACGATCTCCCTGTTGGAAAGATGTATGTACTGATCAGGGAAAGCAGCACAGCCTGGTCCCAACGTACTCTGGTTCTGACACATCTCCTGGGCCAGCTGCAAAGCCTGAACCCAGCCTTTGAGCTGCTCCTGATACAGATCACATTTTCCAAAAAGGTAACAACACTCTAAAGAAAGCTGTCAACCCACTTGTCATTGGTGAAGATGTAGCCCACCACGTCCTTTAGGGTTCCCAGTAACGTTGCAACCACCACAGCAAACACTCCTGAAAGAAAAAGAAATAATTAAACAGCTTGCCTCAAAGGCAGCACGTACTGCTCCTGACCAGGTCCAGACCTCAGGGGCTTCATGTGATGGGGACTGCACTTTGCTGACCTGTGCACAGCAGGGCAGTGATGCAGGAGGTCTTGGCTTGCACCACATCCCCTGATCCCAAAGCATTGCCCACTCTGACACTCGCAGCCACGCTGAAGCCCAGAGGTACCTGAGTAGCAGGAGTCAAAGGAAAGGTGAGTGGAGTAGAGCCTGCGGCAATTTTCTTCTTCCCCAGCAGGGAATTTAGGGGAAAACTGGCATTGTTAACAGCCAGCCCCCCACTATGCCTTGCCCCGTATGCATAGTCTGTTTGGAAGCACCAGAGCAGGCTGGAATTACAACAGACCCCTACGCTTTGGTGAAGTGGCCGTGCACAAGAATGCAATGAAGCAGAGTCTGGGTGTCCTGTGAGCAGGGGCTGGCAGATGCAGTAAGGAATTTCCCACCTGCAGCACAGCCCTGGATGTGCAGCTGCGTGGTACTGACTCCTGCTTCCCACCCTGCTTCTCTCCCCAGCCTTGGTCTGCGGTGCCGTTGTTTGGGGGCTGATGCTGGTTTAATGCGCCCAGCCCTTACCATGTATGCTGCAGAGGAGAGCTCGTAGATGACAGATTGAGCACCCAGTTCCACCACACTGAGCAGCCCTGGAAAAGATTCACCACTTCCTTCGTTAGGTCAGAATGAGCCAAAGTAGACCTCCTCCTTTGCTGACTATGGGGTTCCCACCTCCCAGGTGCAGCATCCTGAGGAACCAACCCTGCAGGACACTCTCAAGAGGCAGCCACCAGAGCTTGCATGGCTGCACGATGCCCAGCTGAACCATAGGAAGGGGATTTGGACTCACCTGCCAAGAAGCTCCCAATCTCGAAGGTCCACCACTCAATGCACATCATGAGCATGCTGGGCAGCGCCAGCTGGATAAAGGAGCCCCAGTCCAGTAGGCAGTCTCTGGTCCAACCTGCAACACAGGGGTGAAGCAGCATGAGTGCACTCTCTCCCTCTTCTCCCCAAAAGGGAGCCACACACTTATCTGCACCCTCTGAGCGCAGCATCCCAGCCACGGCTCCCAGGACATCAGCCCAGTCTTGCCGTACTGCAGTGCATCCCTGAGGTAGGATGATTGGGAATGGACTTGGGACCGCAGTAGGGGCCTTGAGGTCATGGCTAGAGCCCCTCCTGCAATGAGGAGATGTTAAGGAGATCCCTGTCAGACCTACACCCCAGGTGCTGGTGACAGTGGCAAATCCCCAGGGCAAGACGCTGGTGTTTTGAAGGGTTAAATCACAAATAGTACCTCCCCAGGTCTCCACATGGATCTTCTTCCACCACACAAAAAGGAAGAGGAGAATGGCCTGGATGTACTGAGAGATAGTGTTGGCCCAGGCTGAGCCCCTGGGGGGAGAGAGAGGCAGGTTACAAACAACACCCCTGACCACTTCTCAGCTCCAGCAGGAGGCTGGTGGCACCCACATAAGCCTCGCTGCAGATACGGAGCAGATCTCTCCCAGCCTTATCTTTCCAGGCTGGCTGGCTGGGGGCTGCAGAACTGCGCACCCAAGACAAACCCCTACAGCCTTGAGCAAACCCCTGCAGCCGGGGAGAAGCCGTCACCACCTCTGCTCACACTTACACCATTCCCAGCTTCAGCGCATATAGGAAGAAGGCGTTCATGGCCACATTGAGGATGTTGGTTGCAGCTCCCGTCACCACCTGAGGCAAAATGATCGCCTGGAAGCCAAGGAGAGACTTTGGAGTTTGCTTCTCCAGCACTGTCCAAGCCCCCAAACATGCAGCCACCACCCAAGCCACCATCCAGCAAATACTGGGGAGACCTCCTGCAATGTCCAAGGAGAAAGCCAAGAAGGGGGCTCCTGTTTCAGGTAAGGCTGGACTGGATTAGACATGCAGAAGGGAGTATGCAGGGCTCAAGAGCTGGTGCAATCAACCCCGTGCAGAGCTGAGAGTGGGGGAGTGGAGTAACACGAGGGTGATTCCCATGAGCTCCTCCTGTCCTGCAGGGCCAGCTGGAGGCTATGGATCACACATTCCTCAGCCCAGCTCTCCCCGGGACGGGATGAACTTAGATCTGCAGCCTTATCCATGTTGCTAGGACCTGGCCAAGAGCCCAGTTACACAATACCTGACTTAGTAAATATCTTGTCTGCAGCTGGTACAGAAACGCCGCCTGCAAAAGTCAGATTTATTTCATCAGCACTGCCGTACTACGGTTCAGCAACCAGCTACAGTTTAACACCCCCAGCTAGGTCCTTCCCAGGGCTCTTGCACGGCCCTGCCAGGGTCCCACAGCCCAGCACACCTCCCATCACCCTCTGCCCATGCTCGGTTTTAACCTTGGTATCTGCTTGGCACCCCAAGACAATATTAACAACAGGCACCTCCCATTCCTGCTGGGTGAAGAGATTAGTCTCCCAAACGGGAACTCTCCCATGCTTCCTCATCAGCACGGGAGAGCCTGGAAACCTTGGCAGAAAGCATGAACCCACAGGCACTCACTCTCCAGGGGTCCAGCTCCAACCTAGAGGAGCCTCTCCAGACAGAGTCATGAGCCGAGAGCCCAGCAGCTGTGTGAGTGCTAACAGAGAGCTGCAGCCCTTATCACAGAGCTGAGTGAGCCCTGCAGGCCCCAGTTCCAACGTCCAGAGTTTGTTACTTGCTGTGCAGAGACGTGGCCTGCAGTAAAATCCTCTGCACACTAAGACAAAGGAGTGTATGTTTGCTGGTCCAACAGTTGCTGGCCAGTGCACGTCCATTAAGGCCTAAGATCAAGGGGCACATTGTAAAACTCAAAATCATGCTGCCTCGTGATCCGCAGTGCAAGGACCCCTCCTCGTTTCCCCATTTGTCATGGAGGGATGTAGAGCTTCTAATAGCTTTAGCAGCAACTTACAGGAAGAGCTGGAATAAAGATCATCACGTAGATCTGAGTTAACCTGGAAAGAGAGATGTTTACCCGGTTAATGACAAAGGAAAGCAAGAGCCAAACCAAGCAACGCTGCATTTGAGCTCCACAGAGCCTTGATTTCAACACTATGTAGCAAACCAGCCCCAGCCAAATGCCCAGTGCAGAAGGGCTGGAGGAGACAAATCAGCCGCTGCTAGAAAGCTGAGGTGATGGGCAATCACTGCAGGACACAGAAGCCTCAACTCCCAGACATGCTGGTCCAGGGAAGGTTCAGGAACTCTTTCACCTGGTTATATTGTTTTCTACTGGTTCTGCTAGCAAGCAAGGTCCTAAAGTTCACTCCAGCCTGACCCACGGGCTTCAGGGCCTGGAGGGCTGAGACCAGATGTGCTGCTGACCAGAGAGGGATTGGACTAGATCTTGCCCCTGACCTGGAGACCTCGGGGTCCTGCCGGATGAGCAGGAGGATCCGCTCGGTGTTGATGAAGATCGCCCAGCAAGGGAAGCAGCACAGCAGCAGGATGAGGATCCCTCGCTGCAGGATGGTGCCCACCTGCTTCAGGTTCTTGCTGCCATATGTCTGCATGAGGACAGAGGACCAAGGTGAGAGTTATGGGGAACCAAAGGGTCTAGGTAAATGCTTGAGACTGGAGCAGCAAAGGACCTTCCCTCCCTGCTGCCAGCAGTGGCCAGCACTAGGCTGCTTGGGTTTAGCTGGCTCTCAGGTGGGTTGTACCTCCCTTTGGCACCCATCCTCCCAGCCCTTGTACCCAAACCACCAGGCACAAGAAAGGGGGAGCTGCTACCAACCTGGGACATCAGCGTGTCGCATGCTGAGGCCAGACCAGAACCGATGGAGATGCCTGTCACATTGATGACCTGGAGGAGACATGAGTGATTTGGGCTGCAACTGAGAATCACAGGGGACCTGGCCCAAGGCACTGTGTTCTTCCCAGCTGGGTGGGGAGACAGTTCTGCCATGAAGTTTTGGGAACTTTCCAGTCTTTCTCTGTTTCTCAGAATAACACATTCATGTTACCTAAATAGTCTCCTCCCTGTTCTTACACGAAAAGGAACATCTTAGCAAGGGATGAATATCTAAAGGACTACAAACAGTGCTGCTCCCTGCCACACATGCATGCCTTGTTCTGGCAGCTCCAGCTCTGTCCAGCTGTTGGCCTTGCACCAGCAAAGCCATTACTGCCTCTGCTCAGGGCAAAGGAAGGAACAGTTTGGTGAATGCCATGTTTCATCAGGCTGTGCTGATGCATATAGTCCTCAGATAACCATTCCTACAGGGCTTTTTTCTTTTCCTCTTTCTTCTTTTCCTCCTTTCTGATGTCTCACAATTTGCACATTTTAAATCAGAGGGTAAGCAGAGTAATACGTACGGACACAGCCAGCGTCACAGCGTCCAGCTCGGCTTTCCCCAGGTGGCCGCAGAAGATGGAGCTGACTACGCTGATCAGGAACCCCAGCAGCTGGGCTACAAACTAGGATGGGAAGAGGAGATGGAGAGGTGAGCATCCGTTGGGACCTGATGAGCCCCACCCCTCCCCTACAGCTGGCCCATGACCAGTCGGGTCTGGACCAACTGCAAGCCTCCCACAGGCTCCTGGTGGCTGTCCTTCAGTGCCAGCTGCTGCCTGTCCAATGGTATTTCGGTGTTGCAAAGCCAGTCTGCCAGATGTCCTTGTTTAGCTGGGGCTTAATGGCTCCCCTAGGAAGCCTCATTTCCATCATGAAAGCTGAGTAGAGAGGGAAAATAAAAAATCTCAATGCTTTTCTGCACTTCCATGCATATGAGGAAATCTCAGCTCCCCAAATCACAATGTCCTCTCCTCCCGCAGAGACGCCAAGTGCAGCCTGCTCATTCCTCTCCAGCAAGGTTTGCTGATGCTGCTGCAGACTGAGCTCAAGACCTCCTTTTCCCTTGGCAAGAGGACAGCCCCACCACAGCACACAAGGCGTAGTGCTGCGGCACTGCTAGGAGCTGATGGTAAGAGCCAGAGACCCGCTGGCAGGCGGGCACAGCGGGGGACCATGCCCAGGGGCTGCTCACGCTCCTTTCCTCCCTGCAGTCTCCACAGCCGCCAGAGAACCAGCTCCTGTGAGGTCTGAGGAAGAACCAAACAAAACCTCCTCCTGCCCAGGCCTCCCACTGCTGCCTGCGGATGCAGCATGCTCTCAGGCCCAAGCACGTCCAAGCAGCTGTGAGTAATCCCCACAGGAGGGGTCTGTACCTCCGTGACTGCTCCAGTGCAGGTTCTGACATGAAATGAGCATGAGCTAACAGGAGCTACACCTGGGAGACAGCTATAGGTTTGGTTTTGGGGTTATCTGAGCCCACAGAGTGGCACGCTATGCCACAGATGGAAATATTGAGGGGATGGGGCAGGGGCTAATGCTACAGGAACAGAAACCAGCCGTTACTTCCTCTGCCGCCCCATTGCATCAGGCTGGTGCACGAGGTCAGCGAGGACATCCCCGAGACATCCTGCAGCTGGTCCTTGTCTACCACACAGAGGGGAAGGATTTCAAACTTTGCGTTTGAGGGATTTACACCAGGGCCTCTTTCTGCCCTCAGCCGAAGCCTCCAGCAGGGACTGGGCTCTGACCACAGCCAGGGCTGTGCCACCAGACCCTGCCTTGGAGGCGGTTGGAAGGAGCCTGCGGGGCGAGCGGGACGGTCCCGCGCCGACAAACCAGCACTCGGGTGCCGGCTAAGGGCCGAACCGCAGCGGTCCAGCTCCAGCCCGACGTCTTGGTCAGGTGCAGACAAGCACGAAGGCGCTTCAGGGCAGGATGGAGCCGAGCGAGCGCCAGCGCGGAGACGAACCCAGGGCTTCGGGGGCCCCGGGGGAGCACTGCCCCGCTTGCACTGCTGCGGGGGGAGGCCGAGGGGCAGGCAGCGGCCGTCACCCGCACCCCCCCCCGCCCCACGCCGGG
>VXAV01008245.1:17351-37945 GCA_013399715.1 Alectura lathami
CGGGGCAGCGCGCTGCGCTGCCGGCACCGGCGTGTCACGGAGAGGTGCTGCTAGCGAGGGGTCTGCCCGGGGTCCAGCCGCCGGGCTGGGCGCGTTCCCCCTTCCCGGAGAAGATTTACTGTGCTTTCAGCACGTGCTGCTGTTGGCAGGGACGAGACAAGGAACCGGGTGTAGGCCACTCGGTACACATACCGGTCA
The DNA here is from genome assembly GCA_013399715.1 of Alectura lathami. Taxonomy (NCBI): domain Eukaryota; kingdom Metazoa; phylum Chordata; class Aves; order Galliformes; family Megapodiidae; genus Alectura; species Alectura lathami. The sequence goes on from VXAV01008245.1 coordinate 17,550, forward strand.
GAACGGTACACACTAAGAGACACACTTTGAAATGCAAAAATATGCATACAATTAATAAGCATGCTTACTATTGTGCCGGTTTACAGCAGTTCAATCATTTTTGTAAATTACTACAAATTTTCTTGGACTGTTGTCATTAGCATGTAACTGTGGTCACCCACAAACATAAATTACACACTTACAAGCACCCCTGTAGCACAGGCTGATTACATGAAAAGCTTACTGTGTATATTATGTTTCTGTAGGATATAGTTAACACTGACAAAATCACTAATAAACTTAGCTAGCAATTCTGAAAAAAAAAAAAAAAAACACAAACAGGAATACTAAAGTGTGTGTGCATATGTAAGATGCTTAGACAATTCACTACAGATAATGAGTTGCTTACCTTTAATTTTTATTGTAGTTTGTCCCTCAGAAGCACTGAAATGCCTGTGCAGAGCTGCCGTGGTGCCGAGGAGTTGCTGAGTGAGTCTCAAAGCGTGGTAGAGGGGGATGCAGCTCTGTCCTTATTAGTCTCACACAGCGTGACCCTCCCACTCAGCACAGAGCACGCTGCAAGACAGGACAAACAGCCACCCGGACACACATTTTACATAATCATACATCCAAAGGGCAGTAACAACATAAGAAATGCTTTCTTTCTACCCCCTCCCCTCCAGTAACATAAATTCATTTGCCAGACTATGAATGCGTGAATGAAAGGATATCTGGCTTCAAGTTGTGAAGAACTGATTATGTACATTAGCACGCTGGCAGAAACTGGTTTTTATCACTTAAAGTATATAAAATTAATGATGTGTGCTTATACTTATCATAAATTTAAAATCAGTCATCCAAGTAACCAAGAGTGTGCCTATTTATGGCACTGATGCTGCAAAATACAGCAGATTACTGGCATTTGTTTTGCCTCTTAAAATCCATCATTTACAAATCAGAATGTTCTTGCACTGTAACATCATCTGTCTACGATTAAACGGTGACATTGAGCACTGCCCCTGGCTCTCATCTGAATATGTCAAACTGTGCTTTTCTCAGGTTTCCTAAGTGTGCTTGTGGCAGTTTTCTGTGTTGCATTTTACAGATGTAAGCCTGACAGAAGGACAGAAAAATAAAATGACAAGAAAGACATGCACAGAACATGGATTCAGAGCTTATTTAAACACACTTCTTTTATACGTATTCGGGATGTATATTATCTTCTACTAGTGGAATCATTCTGACAAGGAGAAAAAAAAAAAAAAAAGGTGGTGACTATTATAGGAAAAGTAGCTTAATGCCAATTTAGCTCAACTGGTTGTAAGGTCATAAAACTCCAATGGTTAGCGCTTCGCTTTTTCCTCCCAGCAGATTCTGACTAGTGTTTCAACCAAGACAACTAGCGAGGACAAGAAGTCACATGGAAAGTACTCGATTATCTTTTTGGTTTAAATTTCAAAACAGTTGTTGTTCTTCCCAACATAGTATCATGAGAGAAAGATGAAATTGAAGCTTACAGTGTGTGGTAGGGTGTTTTAATCCACAACTTTGCTACAGACTTGTACTGCAACTTTGTGCATGTCACTTTTCACAGGCTCGTTCTGTAAGTTACAGAAAGTGAAGCTTCCCTACCTCGCAGGGCGAGGCTCGAGATCCCAATCCTACAGCTGACAAATTAGCTGAGCACTTCCTTTGCCTTGAGACTGCTCATTTGATAAAGGCTGCAGTGTTGAGACCTAATTCAATGTTTCAGAAAGCGTTTTGAGATCCTCAGTTGAAAGACCCTTTGTAAAAGCTCTGCTCCAGCTGAAAGGCATTATCATTTTTGTTTTGAAAAGAACTGCATTTCCCATTGCTTATTTTTAAAAATTTTTTAAATCCTCTTGTCTTACTTCTTTTTACGTACCTTCAACATATGGATTCAGCAGTCACATGGATATACACAGCCTTGTTAATATCAATGAATTTACATTCTCAATTAGTTAAACTTTCTAATTGCATAATACTTTGCCCATATAATCAGTTCATCCTTTAAGAAAAGATTTCTGCCCCTCAAATCTTCAGTATTGCTCAAAATTCCAGATCCAAACTTGGTTTTCATTGCCTGTGAAGTAATAACGAAACATAACCCCGAAACTGTGGATGTCGTTCCACTTATTGAGCTAGCTACACTCCAAATAGAAAATTAAAAATACTTTATTTGGACCACGTCAACTTCAAAACACTCCACATCCCTATGAAAGCGTTAAGAAGAAGAATTAGAACCTACTGCAATGTTCCCTGGCTGATAAATGCTTTCTGTACTCTGGCCCCCACAACTAAGTGTGATTAGGCCAGTTTCTTCTAAGCCAAAGGAATTACGCTGATTTATACCAGTTGAGGGGGGCATGGACATTTGGGACAGTAACTGTATTTATGGGGACCACTTCATATTGACAGAATTGAATGGCTAGTGACATAAAAATTGAGAACAAGAAAAATCTTACCGTTTACAAAATTATGTGAGGAGACAAAACAAACAAACAAACAAACAAAACAAAACAAAAAAAGCAAACAAAGCTTCTCTCTCTCCTGCAGCACAAGAAGCAAAGCCACAACTCACAAAACATCTCGGTTATCATGCACAGCTTGAAAGGGTAAACCACTGGCACTCAGGTTCACCTGCACAGTTGTTGGTACTGCACGGAAACAGCATCTACGTGCAGTTCTCCTCTCCTTTGTTTTAAGGAAGTGCTGGAAATAGCTGCCGAGGGCACACTCTGAAGCCCCACAGCACGTGGCTGACACGCTATGTTACCTTTGTAGCAGCACGGTTTGCCAGCTGTCTCATGGCTTAGCCAAAACTCTCACGCACAGAAGGCAGTATTAGACCTGGATCCAGGCAAGAACTGAGGCAAATACATCAAGAAAGAGAGGGACTAAGCTTGACACCACTAGAATTGCAGCTGCAAGCAAGATACGGGGGGAAAGGCAAGAGAGTTGGGGGGTACAGGAACTCAGGGATGGACTTATTTGTTCCAGAATTTTTTTCTCTACTGCTGACAGTCACTTTCAGCCTTTGTTTCTTTTTCAGCACTCTTAGATATCCAAAACAGCCAAGTCACATAATTCACTCTTGTCTGTTTGGTGCTAACAGATTCGTCTCCATCTTGTTAGACCCAGATTTTTTACTTGTGTTGCTTATGACAACGCATATGCAGGAATGAAGCCTCAAGCTTTGACAGAACTCTTTAAAAGCGGCAGTATTCTACTTGAAAAGTTTTCTAAAAGGATTAATCTGAAACTCCCCCTTACCACACTGTTTCTCTGTGTGTATAAAGCAAAGTATTTCTGTTTTTTTTTTTTTAAAAACTTTAAGTGGCATTGCTCCTTGCCAGATGAGTCTTTCTGCCCTTTGCAAGATTTGCCAGTCATGACAACTGCATTGCACTGAAACAAGTAAAATGTAAATGCTTTTAATTGTGTTAGACTGAACTATGACAGAACTTAGACAACACAGGTGGAATCCTGGCCTCGTGGAAGTTAATGGAAATTTCAACATTGATGTAGATGGAGTAAAAAAGTAACTGAAATGAGGGAACTTGGGCAAAAATTACAGCACAAAGGGATTATTTGTATGTACATGCACACATGCTAAGCACTCCTAAGAAGCCAAGCAAATAGAAAAGCTGGATGTCACTTCGATTCTTTTATAGGAGAAAATATTTATTCTACCCTCCTACCTCTTTTCCTGAATTCTTAGAGTGCAATCAGATTTTCAATAAAAGGGCCACAGAAATGCAGAGAGAATACTTACTGGTACACTCCTGAGTTATAGGTTGGCTTGTCTTCATAGATCAAACATTATTTTCCCTGCATTTCAACACTTAATGTTGTAAAATAACCAAACACTTATAATGGCACAACAACAAAATCTGTATTTTCCTCCAACTCCAATGGCATCGATAATCCCAATCGCAAAAAAAAAAAAAGGTGGAGTTATATGCACTACTTAGTGCTATCTGATCCTAATGTTTCAGATTTTAATAATGAAAATTTTCACCTAAAATATACTAATTTCAAAATAAATGTCATTAATATTTCTATTTAATAGGAGCAAATATGTCTATAGCTGTATCATATGATTTGTAAAGTGTTCATGACTATTCCAGAAACAAATACATTTCTGCACATACACCACTCCTTGAAGTGTTAGTACGAAAATTTCGTGTTGGATTTGTAGAATTCAATATGACATCAGCTCAGACTAAATAGGCTAAGAGAAACAATGCTAAGAATAGTAGTGCCAAAATATTTAGGTCCTTAGTTATTAAAGGCATAGTTCACTTCATCTTTTTACAGATACATAAATGCATGTTTATAGCCATACTGCTGTGATGCAAACAGCTTGCCATGAGTTCTGTTGTTTTGTGAACTACACAAAGAAATACACAATGAAAACAAAAGCTGAACATTTATCACTGTTCTTTCTTTCGTATTTAATCCACTCTGCCTTGTAATGGAGGAAACACGTGTGTTCTGGTGGCTTTTGTATTGCATAAGAAACAAGTGTGTGGTCGAACAGCTGACCAGGGATGAGAAGAGTAGATGCTGTGGTTTTCCAAAACAAGGCAAATGTAAACCACAGCATCTAGCTTGTTTTAGTCTGAAGTACCTGTATGGCTTCAAAAGTCACTGCATAAAATGAAAAGATGAAAGCCAGGTTTTTAGGCAGCTGTGTTGGGAATTACAGGTGTAGGCTCAGTATTTCCGTATGAATATGCTGAAACCCTATGTTCAGGCTGAAAACATCTATAAAGCTGCAAAGTATGCTAATGTAAAATTGCTACAATGCAAATGTTAGAAAAAGGAAGGTGAAAGAACAGTAACAAAAAGTATCAGCTGAATTTAAGATTCTGTAAACAGACTTAGTTGTATGAGCCTCTTGGGCTTACAGGGCAACTTCATTTTAGGGAAAGGTAAGATCAAAAGCCTGAATATTCTATGCTTGTTTTTTGAACCTTCAGGAAGATGAAGTATAGATAGCCCAAGAAATGTAAAGTTCCATTTTAACTTTTAACAGATATATCTAAGCACTTTCAAGTCTCAGTATTAGCCAATGCCTCCTACTGTTGTGTCCTTTCTGTCTAGTTAATTTACTGCAATTGTATTTAAATACAGAATACTACATTGAAAAGTAAAATGATTTTTGGTCAGATTGTCAATGATTTCAAATTTTTCAGAAAGTGACTTCTATAAATTTGCCTGTGCATGTGACAGTCATCTTTTAATCAGTTTATGAACTACAATCATATTTAGATTCAAGATAGTTCACACGGAGCTATTCACCATTGTCATTTAAATGCACAATTTCAATATGGTAAATAAACATAATAAAACGACAATTATTTTATTCATATTTGCTGCTGAATAAGTGGGCACTATAGTCTGGAAAGTCAAAGTGAGCGTACCTTTAATCTGTATCTCTGCATCCGTACACTTTGCCTTTCATCTGGGAGTAAATATTCTCAGAATTTAAATAATGGCATACTTTTAAGTCAGTAATTTTAGACATTTATGTAAGATTGATGTCTGCCTAGAACTATCTATCTAGTTATGATCTCAGATGTAAAAGAACTCTCAATTCAATAGCATCTAAAGGCTGCAGCTAGAAGCAAGACAGAAGTACAAGCCAAGAAGTCTAGCTGTTATGTGCCCTCTGAAATAACCTACCGACCTACATGCATTACAAGTCAGCGTCTGACGTCATCCTGTGTAGAAACGTATTTTGGGGAGCTGGGGAATTTGTGCTCTTACAGAAAATGACAGTTGAAAGGAAGAATCTATCAGAATTTTCTTGCATGACTATTTGTCTACTTCTGCACTGTGATTCATAGGAATTCTGCTCTTTGTTAGGAATGCAAAACTGGCCGTTAGCTCCTAGAATGGCCAGCATTTACATACATGGAAGGTTCTTAAAACAAATCTTGCTGTATAGTGTATCGAGCGTAACATTGGCATCAGTCTCTAATCTGTTTATTTTTGGCACTTCAAATGTGGTTTGGACATGATGGATTAATTTAATTTTGGAGCAAGGCCAAGCAATTTGGCATTTTGATGGAGCTTGGGGTAGCTAGGAACTGCTCTGGTTTCTTCCCTTTCCTGATAAGTGGAATCCAGATATATCCTGTTGATTATTTTAATCGAGTATCGAACTTAATCTGGACAGTTATTGACTCAACATCAGTGCTGGAACTAATTATGCCCTAACAACTTAAAGTAGCAGCCTGTAACTACTTTGTGAGGGAATATTTTCAGATGCAAAATTATTCAGATACATTTAGAATTCATGTCTCAATCAGCAGATATAATCTATAATTACTACAACAGTAGTATCTGACACTGATACATAGTAAAGAATGTATTTGATTACAAAAAATGAGAGTAGGAAGATGACCTTAGGCCAAAACCAAAATCTGCTGAAGGTAGCTACATTGCTGACATGTTATCAGCATGTTTTCAGAGAAGAATATGTATTTAGGTCCTGCTTGTGTGCATGACAGGGAAGGCAGTTTTCAGGAAGATACAAAGTTGTGTGTAATAAATTGTGTTCACATAAATCTTTTCAGTATGAATAATTATAGCTTGACATGCCTCCAAATCAATTTGCGAAGAACTTTTTTGTATTGAAACAAGACCGGATTCTTAAAAAAAAAAAAAAAACAAAAAGGTCAAAGAACTTAAACTGGTTTAAGCTCTACTTGCTGAGGCATTTGTTAGCATCATTCAGCTAATCTCTCGTAATGTAATATTGTTCCATGTGCCATAACGTGAAATAGAGGTAATTTTTTTAAGTAACTGTACTTAAGTTCAAGATACTTCACTGACAGGATTTGACTCCTGGAGGACAAGATTAGAAAAAAATGCTGAAACTGGATAAACTAAACTTGTTGGCAGGAGTAAAAAAAAAAAAAAAAAACACAAAAAAAAACCTGTAAGCAGAAAACNNNAAACACCTGTAAGCAGAAGACAGCTTTCCAAATAGCTATAACATAAAACAAGACCTTGCATCAGGCACACAGCATAGTAACTTTTGGCATTTGCCTTTACACAGGGCTTATCTTCACCCCAGTAGTTACTTCTTAATCAGGACCCAGACGTGAGTGCCAGGTTAGACTGCCTTGGTTAAAAACAGTGAAGCTGGCAAGCCTTCTTCAGAGTCCTCCCCACTATTAAGCTTTCCTATGTAAATCAGTGAGACTTCGGAGTGTATCCCACAGTTCTGTCATGCAGCAGAGCACACTGCTCTAGGAATGTTCCCAATGCGCTGAGGAATAAGCCGTCTACTTCTGAGCACACTTCTGCAATTACAGGAGGACAAACACATACTCACTTGATCTGGCATGTTTCTTTAGTGTAAAGACCTTGGTGTTAATAAACAAAAAGCAATTTAAACATGCGTTTAAATCCAGCTGACTTAAGCAGTACCTGTTAGCTTAGTCTGCAGATGCAGTCAAATAGTAAGAGAAATAAAATAGTGTGAGAAAACCTGAGCAAAACTCATTATGTAAGGCACGTGAGACGTCTAAATATAGGGTCTAATTTCCCTGGTTCCAGATTTGGGATTGACTGCTCTCTGCAAAAGTCTCTCCACTTTGATTTTAGAGTGGTAGTATTCCTAACTTCAGCCTTACAGCTACGTTTCTGAACATAGGCACACTAAATCTGCGCTTAGTTAAAGGTTTGGACATCCAGCCCAAGTTTATTTTACTTTTAGGAAGACCTCAGCTAGCAGTCTTAGTTGACAAGGTTTTAGGTAGTATTTTCAGTGGAAAATCAGTCCAGATTTTATCAGATTGTTAAAGGTAAATTTTCAAATTTGTAGAAAAGTGTTCTCTGCTTATGTCGTGTGTGGTCTCAGGGAGTACAGACCACGTACAGTAACAGTTAGTGGTAACTCTTTGGATCCTCAACCTGTATTTTTCTTCATGTTGTAAGTTGGTTCAGAGATTTTAAATACTTCTGTCTATGCCATTGCTATTATGCTGAGTTTAAACACTCTGCCCACCAGACTCCTTAGTCATTTGCCTTGTCTCCAGTCTGGGGCAAACCCACAAACCATCATGGCGGGGAACCCAGACAAGGAAAAGGACAGTAGAGATTGTTTGATATTTAGCAAATGGGATGACATGAGTGCTCACCTATTTGCTCTTTGTTCCTCAATTATGTATTACTTCCACTTCTTTGTTGTTGTTTTCTAACAGCTAATAAGACACCCACATTATTTAAATATTATATACTAATATCTAATACAGACCCAAACTGTATTTCTTTCCACCTCTTTGACTGTTAGAGTAAACAATAACAAGCTAATTTTGATTAAATCAGATGCGCTTCATCTCTTTTGGTGTAGGTTATCATGCAACACAGTTCTTTTTTAGACATCATCAGTTTTAGAGTTCGTTATATTTTCCCTTTAATAATAAATTGAGATAGCAGAGTCATATTATGTGGTTAATGACACACATGTAACTGGGCATGGGTGTTAAACAAAGGCTATAGTGAATTAAGAATTTGATCTTACTTTCCTGACGTAGCAAGGGGGTATGCTTTTGATACCTAAGGAATGAAGTCAAATCTAGCCATGTTTTTTTCCCTGTAAATACTACTGACGTACCTTCTCTTCTCTGTTTACTTATTTTTTAAAATGTCTTTTTAACTTTGAGATTGTTGAGGAGTGCCTTTAGCAGCCATTTACTGAAAACTTGTCAACGTTGAGATGAACAAGAAGACCACAACACGTGATGAAATGAAGACCAAAGAAATGCACTTCACCTTTAAAATGATACAATGAAAAAGCCCACTGATCATAGCTTTATCAGCTTAATGTCTAATTAAGTTATCCTGAAGACAAGAAATCACTACAGTTAACTTAAAACTGAAACATGTTAAACATCTTTGATAAGCCCTATCTAAAAATAAAAATTTGTCATTACTTTTCTTTCTGTTTCTTTCTCCTACAAGACTTACACTAGCTCCATTAATCACCTTTCCCTCTGCTTTCAGATTTGCCTACTTAGCATTGGGCTCTTCTCCATTACCTGTGAGACACCACAGCTATACAACTCCATTCTAGATTCCCACTGGAAAGAATGGGCAAAAGAGAATTGGAAAGTACAAACTTAGGCTATCCTCAAATGTTCTCCTGTATAACAAAAATGAATTGAGGGGCTTTTGTTTCGTCTTTCTTTCACTACAAAGCAAGATAGTTTGTTTTGTTCTGTTCTGCTGTTTCTTCTGGAACCTTTCCTGTTCACTGACATCAATTACAGAGCAGGATGTTTGGATGCCAGAAGCAAACATAATGGCACAGTTATACCATTAATACCATACAAAGTAGCAACACAGCTACATTACTGATTCTCAGCATTTCTTTTTGTTAAGCCCTATTTTTTTTTTTAGCCATCACAGTATGCAGGAAGTTATCATTACCTCTCAAAAAGTTACTTTTCCAAAATGCTGCAAGCCACTCAGTAAGGGTAGCCCTGCAGTATTTGTTTCTGCAAGTGTAACCTTTCATTTGGTTTCACTACATCACCATTTTCCTGGACAACCTAAATCATCCTACAAAAATGAACATTTGATTGTTACCTGCTCAATCATTTTCACGTCAACAGCAAGCTATTTCCAGCATCCTCCAGCTGAGTAAAGCAAAGCACTGCGCTCAGTTTAATGATGTTTATCTAGAAGTAATGTGATTGTTTTCCAGGAGGCCAGCTGAGCAATCTCCAGTTTTCAGGGAATGTTCTCACTACATGTAAGAACATTATTTTTTCGAAAATTGGAAACCTGGAAAGGGAAAAGTAGGACTGAAATGTTTCAGAGTTGCTTAGGAATGCCTTCACTTTCAGCCTAACTTGTAGCTGTTTATACGTCAAAACCTAGCTGATCTGTCATTAGTATCATTCAGACCTGCTCTTTCTCAGGTGTATGAAAACTTGCAGACCTACTTTATGTACACAAACAATCTGATTGTGAAGGCAGTCACATGGAGGCCCTCAAAAACCAGTACTGATATTATGTACAGAGCGCTTGTTGTAAAGGAGAAAATTATATACTGAGCAGAGTCCTGCCGAAAGGGACTTGGGGGTACTGGTGGATGACAAGCTGGACATGAGCCAGCAATGTGCCCTCACAGCCCAGAAAGCCAACTGCATCCTGGGCTGCATCAAAAGAAGTGTGGCCAGCAGGGCAAGGGAGGTGATCCTGCCCCTCTGCTCTGCGCTGGTGAGACCCCACCTGGAGTGCTGCGTCCAGATGGGGAGTCCTCAGTGCACGGGAGATATGGACCTGTTGGACCGTGTCCAGAGGAGGGCCACAAAAATGATCCAAGGGATGGAACACCTCCCCTGTGAGGACAGGCTGAGAGGGCTGGGGCTGTTCAGGCTGGAGAAGAGAAGGCTCCGAGGAGACCTGACAGCAGCCTTTCAGTATCTAAAGGGGGGGCTACAAGAAAGAAGGCGACAGACTCTTTAGCAGGGTCTGTTGTGATAGGACTGGGGGAAATGGTTTCAAACTGAGAGAGGCGAGATTTAGACTGGATACGAGGTCTGCATATTTCTACTGTTTCACACCAGGAAATACTATTAGTATCAAGTTTTAGTAAATAGTAGAAGAGATATAAAGATCTAATCCTCCCTATCAGTAGAATTTGTTTTTTATTTATTAGACAAAACAGTAGGTTATTAGCAGGCACTGTATTATGTGTTGAAAACCTCACATTGTAAGAAGCAAAATAAAAAGATTTCTGTAGCAAAACTGTTCATCTAATTCAAACACAAAGTAAAACAGATTAAATAATGAAAGAAGATAGATGATAATTATATTAACACAAATATGCAGTAACTGTTTCTATAAAAGGTAAGTATAGATAAGACAAAGAGTAAATGTCAGCAATCATCACTTTCGTGTCCATTATCTGGTCTCGCAGCACTTTAGGTATTACACAAAAAATGACTACTAAGGGGTATTTTAAGAAAAATGAAAGTTCTATGGACTGACATTTTCACAGACCATGTCAAAAAAGAAAGGGAAGGTTTTGGTAAATCAACTGAGCACTTCAATAACAAACCAATGTGTTTGCTTGATTGAAAGAATGAGAACAGGAACTGAGGTCTGCTGGTGCATAAAAAAAGGGATAGCATTGTATTAATTCTTACTACTAATTCTTATGTGACAAAGAAATCAAAACAGACAGAAAGATGAAGGTGAAAAGATCAGCATGACCAAATTTTGATGATGGCACTAAATTACAGACTTGAATGATTTGGAAGCAATGGTGCAAACAAACATTGACAAACAGTGACAGACAGAGATTAAGATTTGGATCAACCCATTTTGGTTTTGAAGAAAAGAAAAACAGATTTCCTTTAAAGTCTCCATATACTTATTCACAACATCACTTACATATTATGAGCCTACTCCTGAAGTTTTTGCTATTCTAAAACTTCTGTGGAAATGAAATATTTCTCAAAGGACTTGAAGATTGGCTTCCACTAAACCTTCTGGCAAACATACTTACTGCATAAGGCATGAAAACGATTTTGGAGAACTACAATATGGGAGCCCTCTGGTGGGTAAGACACTGAAATGCCCCTAAAATGCCAATCACTTAAATAAAAAGTCTCCTGCTGCTTAAACTGTATGACTATCTCTAAGAATGCAGCATCTAGTAATTATTAATTAAAATTCGTTTAATTGAATAACCTATAGCAAAATGGTGGGTTTATACATCACTCTTCCTCTATAATTACCTTCTGTTCTCCTCCCTCTCAGTACTCTCATGTTCAGCTGCAACCTGAAGAGAAAAAGAGTTGACTGTAGGGAAATAGATGAAACACAAAGAACATGTTAAACAGCAAAATGAAAAAACGTGCCTCAGGACACAGTCCATCTCACCTGCTAGTGAAGACATCAGGAGCTGGTTGTATCCATGTTCATTCACAACCAAATGATACCTGATCCACATAGTTGAAAATCACATATTTAAGAAAAGACAGAAATAGCAGAAAGTAAAATAATTTGCTCTTCTGCAAGGTCGAAGCTACAAATGTAAATGCTGCTATGCCACTGCTGATCAAAAAAGCCAAAATGATAAAACTTAAGTCAGCAGCCATTACCTCACACCATTCCTCCTCTTTGTGACATTGCTTTGTGTTACTGCCCTATTACTCAAATCTTTGTGCAGTTCCAAAGAATAACATTTTCCTTTGCATTCCCCCCGAAGTTATGTTCTGTCTAAATATAGTTGCTCTGAGTGGCACTTATCACTGACTCCTTCAGGTAGGAGGGGACTCTTTTTTGTGCAACCTCCTGCTCAGAGCAACATCACACTGAATGCAGACCATATTGCTCAAGATTGTAATCCAGTCAGGTTTTCTAAATCTCCAAGAATAGAGAATTTACTGCTTAATTATCCTTACATTATTTTTCCCCCTTCCATATATCCAGTCAGATCCTCCTCTTTCAACTGATGTCCGCTGTCTCTCCTCCCCCTGCCATGTACCACTGACTCCATCTTGTAGATGGCCTGTAGGCATGGGCAGCCTGCAGCAAGGCCTCCCTCAAAGACACTTCCTCCCAGGCTGAGCAGGCCTCCCCTCCCTCACGAGGCCAGTGCTCCAGACTGAGTTCAGACTCCAATCTGAACTCACACCACTTTATCAACATCTTTCCCATACCTGGGAAAATTAGTCACAAACACTTCTGTTGAACACGCAAGCATTAAACTTGTCAACAACAAAAAAGGAACTTTCATGCTCCTAGGCAGGGGGTTATGGCCTACTTTGCTGGTTAGAGATGAAGCTCAATCCTTCACAGCAATATGAAATCATCTTTCCTGTGCTGCTAGACAACCCTTATTTTTTCAGAATACTTTATGCAATCCACGAGCTAGATTTAAGTAATGTAAATGGCTTTGAATCAGTCTTGTGAGACAGGGGAAAATCTTCTTTATCATGAAGATTATTGTCTAACTGCAGCAAATGTTCAAAACCCCAGCCTTTGATGAAGTCCTAAGGAGAGCTATAATGTGCAGGAATAACTGAAAAATAATAATGGGAGTGGTCACAAGACTTACTGCAGCTTAGTACATTGAGCCTTCAGTGCCAACAGCAAACCCTCAGGAAAACAGGGAAAGCTGAAGAAGTTTCCCCTGCATATCTCGACAGCCTCTGGCACTCCCCTGTTTATGAACCTTCTGAGATGGAGGTTGTGTCTGGATCAGAGTGCTTAATATTACTTGATGGGCCCCTCATCCATGAATTTCTCTATTAATTTTTAACATAACCAATTCTTGTCATTCAAAGTATCCGAAGGTAAGGTTATCTTGTTTTTAAATTGTATCAAGCAGTATGTTTTTTTATGGTTGGTTGCTTGTTAATCTATTTGGTGCCTGATTTTCTTTTTATGAGAATGACTAAATGTTCTCTACTCCCTGTTCCTTATGCCAGTCAGAATTTTTTAAATTTCTATCATTTGTCCTTTAGTAGCATCTTTTCCAACATGGAGATTCCAAATTATTTACTTTTTCTGTTCACAGAACCTATTCCTCATTTTTTCATGCTCACCTCACCCAAAACTGTCCCAAATTCGGTATCTTTTTTGAGATGGACATGAGAAGAGCTCGCAGTGTTCATGAAGCCTAATGACTATTCCCTTCCTATTTCTATTACTATTGACCTTTTTGACTATCACTGAACATTAATGATTTTTAAAGCCAAAACTATTTGCAGCTTTGCAGGTGCAGAATTTAATCTACTTTTTTGTTTAACCTCCATCTAGTTTCCATAGTTTATCCTGGAAAAGTCTGCAAACATGTTCCTTCCCAGTTTATGCCTATATTGCAGTCTTCCCATGTATATAAGATTAGAAGTATCTCTGATGATTTAGTACAAACAGTAGTTTGGATGATCTAATATGATCAGCCAGTCTACTTCAGTTCATTATTTGATTAGTACCAGGAGAAAAAATACAGGGTAAAATCTTTTCATTCTGACTAACAACAACAGGCAGAAAGTTTCAGGAGTATACATCAGTTTCTCTTCCCACTTGGAATTTCACATTGTTTTAATTCTTATTAGCTCACACAGAGTTGTCATCTGTATACAGAAAAGGCAATAAAAGCTTTTACTTCAAAAAATAATAATAAATAAATAGAAAAACATTGGCCTTGGAGGCTCCTAATAATTTTACAGCCATCATTAAAAAAACATTTCTGACCTACAGTCTAACTCAGTTACCTCTTCTGCCCTCAGACTCTCTTTCACTCTTCTGTTTTTGTTCATGTAAACAAAGTGAGATACAGAGCAGAAAGTGACCTTCATAAGCATTATTGAACAGTTCTTGGTAATACCTTAAATGAATAACTACTCCAAATTGTTCCATATATTAATTCTGAAATTATAACTAAAATATGTATTTATGTTCGTTTGGCATTTCCCAACCTTTTAAAGGATAATCCATACTCCAATTACAAAGTTATAACAATTAATTTTTTTTCCCCTACTTCTGTGCTACCACAGCAGTAAAAGATGAACGTGCCTCAATGCACTGATTTGCTATTCCTCTCTGCTTTGTGACCATTCAATGCTTTGATAAAGAATTTACTAATCCCAAACTACGCCAGGGTGTTCTTTTCATGTTAGAAACTCACACATTCTGAGGACTTTAGCCTCCAACAACTATGATACAGCCTTTGACCTGGGTTCCCTGAAACATACCCTGACAGTGGAAATGGGTGTGTTGGGAGGAGCACCACAGTATGCTTTCCTCTTTGGAATTGCTTTCCCTAAATACCACTAAATTTTGAGGAAATTTTGAGATGTTCAAGAAATGTGTAGATGTGGCACTTACAGACATGGTTTAGTGGGCATAGTGGTGTTGGGTTGATGGTTGGACTAGATGATCTTAGAGGTCTTTTCCAAACTTAATGATTCTATGAAATCTTTTTCCCAACCCAATGTGATCATTTGTTTTTCCCCAATGTAACAGCATTATTTGACTTGAAAACTGCTCCCTTCCCTACACTTACCCAAACAAGAATCGAGCTGAGTTAAATCAAGTTAAAAACAAACTAGGATTTTCAGAAGATTCATGAAACTATGCCTTGTCCATATTGATCATTTAAATGCCATTGATACAACAGTACGAAAGTACTGATACTGATAATGAGATTTTTCTCAATGAAAAGCCATCTGGAGGCATTAGCATGATTGCGGAACGTGAAACAAGGTAATGGTTTGGCATACGGAAATTACAAGCAGGAAAGACATAAAGGACACATCATGCTGTTCTCAATTTAGTGATAAATAATACTCAAGTTAATCTGGAGTCTTCTAAAATATTTGTTAACTAACGTACAGACTGATTCCAATTTTGTCCAAAAAAATTAGTTTGTTATTTTTTTCCTGCAAAAGTGGAAAATCTTACTCATATAATGAAAATTATCTTTTAATAGTGTTTAGGAACAAAACCAGTGACTGATCACTGGTACCTAGTGACAGAACAAGGGACAATGGGCAAAAACTGGAAGATCAGAAGTTCCGAACAAATTAAGGAAAAACATTTACTCTGAGGGTGTCAGAGCACTGGAACAGGCTGTCCAGAGAGGCTGTGGAGTCTCCTTCTCTGGAGGTATTCAAAACCCACCTGGATGCCTTCCTGTGCGACCTGCTGCAGGGAACCTGCTTTAGCAAAGGGGTTTGGACTAGATGATCTCCTGAGGTCCCTTCCAACCCCTACAGTTCTGTGATTCTGTGATTGAAGGCCACAGATAGAAGGAAAGATGCCTGCATTCACCTAATACAGTATGACAAGCCAAACTTGAAATCCAGCTTGGTCTGCAGTAATGGCAAATGAGCTACAACATTAAATGAAGTAGAAGAAATTTCAAGATGTTATAGTCAATTTTCTTCACATAAGTTTAAGGGCTGTTATAAAAATCTTACCAGCTTTTATTGTCAATGGTTACTTGCATGTCATGTTGCAGGTCCAGCGCATTCTGCTCCATAGGGCTTACAGGCATTACTAGATTCTAAGCCACGTAACACAAATAATTACACCTTCAAGTACAAGGCTGTGATATGTTTTGTTAAATAGTGCTAACGGCAGTTTCACTACTTTGTCTTCTAACATTTGGAAAAAAATACATAGAAAAAACAGATTTAGTCATTCAGAGAATTTTAAAATATGGGATTTCCATTAGCCTCCCGACTTTCAGCCCCCCTGAAATTCGTGGGATTATCAAGTGGCGAGGAGAGCAACTTGGTCAAGCGAGAAGGTGCACCTGCTTTCTGTTGGTATGTACACTATCTAGTTCGAGTATGACACTAATCCCTTGTCCTGGTCAAAATGAACACTATATCATGTTTCATATACTTTAATTTCTACAATATGGCTCCTCTTCTTTCCCAGTCTTTTTACCACATGAATATTAATAAGCAAACTTGCTACTCAAAAATAAATCTCACATGTAAGACGTTTTGCATAGTTTACGCTTACTTCTGACTACACATAAAATTTTTAATATAATGGTTATTTTCAGATAAGGAAAATTTTTAAAAGAAAGTTAAAGTTTATATTCTTCATAAAATGCAATTTTTACTCTCTTTTTTTAGGAAAAAAAACAAAACAAAACAAAACACAAAACTGTGCAACTGTCTTGCATGGGAAATGGCATTAGGGAATGCCACATATAATTCTTTGCTACCGCCACAACACATATCAGTTTTTTTTGAGGAATATGGTGACATCATTCTCTTCTGATTTATTATTTCTATTTTCATTCACACATTCTCTCACTGATCTGTAAAAACTTTTTTTTTTTTTTCCTAAGATATGCAATGAGATTCTTAGAGAGTTAGTTACTTACTAGCTTTCAGTAAGGATGAGAAGCCCACGCAGGCTTATCAACCCTACCTACAAACAAGCCCAACAAAACATTTTCAGAAATCACCCAGATAAACTTTTTGTACTATTTCACCCTGTGTTTCCACACACTGTGCCCTGCCCAAGTAGTTCAATCTACTGCAGCACTTCAGCACATTCACAGATCTTGCTGCATGTTGTGGTATCTTGATGACAAGCTTTTACACTTCCTTATTTGTGCAAGTAGAGAGGAAGAGGTGAATTTCTGACTCTAGGCAGGAAGAGGCACGTCCACTACTGGAGTACAGGGGAGAACGGTAGCACGTGGACAACTACCAGACTTATTTTATAAGCCATGCTGGCTTAACCAGGCTGTTGGAAACACAGCACTGATGTCCACCAGTACAGTTGAGAGTAGGTCATGAGGATTCCAAACACTTGTGTGGTTTCACAATTTCAGCTATGAGATAATCAGCAGCTTGGGTGTGAATGAAGCCACTTCATTGGCTGGTCCATTCCACACCACTTTACCTTCTCTCAAGCAGTAATGCTTCAAAAAATTACACCTGGTCTGCTCTTCTATTTGCGTGCAGTGGAGATGTTTCCTCTGCAGCAGTAACCAGCTGCCTCCTTTCACCTTACTTGACTCATGATAATTAGCCTCTTGTTAATTAGTCTTAACAACCAACGTGCCTTATGGAGTTTTCTTCTGTGGTTGCTTGTTTTAGTGAAAACATGACATATCAATACAATTAAATTTTTGAGCCTTTGCTGTCACCAGCCTGAGCAGAGATCTAGGAACAGCTTTGCCTGCACCACCAAATGGGCAATCTCTGGACAGAAATCAGTAAAGGAGAAAGCTAGTTTTCTTTCCCAGATAATCTAATATTCCTTTGTGAGAGTTCAATGAGAATAAATGAATGTGTGTCCTCTCCTAGCTGCAATCTTCAAACCTGCATTTGCCAAAATAATGATGTACAATAAAATACAGGCCGTATTCTGTTTTTGTCTCCCAAATTATCCAAGAAGAAGGTATGTGATTGAAAGCACAATAAACTATAATTTCAGCCACCTGTCCTCAGTGTTTTCATTTGGGTTTTGAATTCCGTGAGCTACCTGACAGATGGTAACTCTAGCTAGGTTTCTGACAGTCCATGAGACAGAACCCTATACATGAAATGTATACATGCGTACATAGGCATGCTATCAATATGACCATGCAGCAGAGGGGTACATATAGAGACTGATGCATTGCCTTCTAAAGTAAAATGCAAGTGGACTTGGGACACTACAAACTGGCAGCTCTCCTGGAACTAGTCTACAGCAGCTACAGAAGACAAACACATGCCAAGAAGTGTCTGACCAACATACCCTCAAGGGTGGTCCTGTCAGTGGGCATTGCAAGTACTCCAAAATTTGACCTCAGATTTATCCATGAGCACCCTCTTACAGAGCTGTGCTAATACAGCCATGAACGTTTCCCTTGTACTGGTTTTGGCTGAGATGGGGTTGATGGTTGTATGGTCATACGGTATTTTGGATTTATGGCCAAACAGCATTGATAACACACCGATGTTTTAGCTATTGATGGACAGATAACACAGAATCAAGGCCTTCTCTGTCTCTCTCACTGCCCTGACAGTGAGTAAGCTAGGGATGGGTGAGAAGTTGAAAGGGGACACTTACAGGACCCTGACCCAAACCAATCAAAAGGATATTCCATAGTGTACTACATCACGCTCAGTAACAACTATTTCAATCATTTTACGCATACGGACATGAAATAATTTTCACTGAAACCTTGAAAGCCCTGTCTGTTTCCTGAGTAGGTTAATGAAGAAAAATTATATTTTTCTAGTACTGGGATTTATTTATTTATTTATTTATTTTACTCTTTGTTTAGAAACTACAGAAACTCTTAACTGTTTAAATTAGCCATTTTAGAAGGTATTAGAAGAAAAAAGTTTTTTTGATCATATTGAAGTTATTCTTACGGCTTATTTACTAAAGCAAGGTAAATATTTATGTAACTACTTCAGTCAAAACAAAAAGATTTGTGGTAGGACAGACCTCTAGCTTTTTTTTTTTTTTTTTTACAGCTGCCTTAATTCTGAACTCGTTAAGGGTCTCTGATGTTCACTATTTCAATATTTTATTGCTAAAGGTATGCAGAACTGTACAAATCATAAAATCTTTATATACTCCAAAGGCAGATTACTTTCCATCCCTTTTGGGAATTGTTTATTTTTAATGTTGTTCTTTAAGTTTTAAATTCTTCATAGGGTCTAGGGTAGTTTTGAATTACAACATAAATATTTAATAGTAATGACATCCAGAGAAATATTTTTTATGGTGGAGATACTATACAAGTAATTAGTAACATATATTAAAAAAAAAAAAAAAAAAAAGAAGAGGATATACATAACATATCACTTAATCCTAAATAGACAACAAAACATTATCCACGGTGACGTCTTCCTTCTCTGTGTTTTCATAGCTGAAAAGGAACAAGGACTGATAGGCCACTTCCTTTAAACTCCCATTTCTTTGAATTATAAATATTTCAGTTATTCACAAGTCAAGTACTTCAGCGTTATTTGTTGAAAAAGAAAGGCTATTTGGTTTTAACTAGATACGTTTTAGAGAAGAACTGTCTATGTGCACATCATATATCATTCATAAATGTAAGGACTGAGGAGTTATTTACCCTAATACTACCTGTATGGCTGTTTCATGTTCTGCTTCTCCCACATTCAGACCATATGTATACAGAGACAGAAAATGCCTTTCGGCCTTTAATTCCCCTCATCCTGAAGAATCTCTAGATAAAAAACAAAAAGCACCAAAAACTAAAACAAAAACAAAAGAACGTTACACCACCCATGACTTGGGTATTCACTCAGTAGAACTCTTTCTGAAGTCATTCAACATTCACTACAGAGAACTCTTGGGTTCTAAAACGAATCTTCAAAGAACATTATCACTGGATGACAGAATAAATCACCAAGAGCCTGACACGCTTGTTTCAATGTATTTCTGGTGTCTCCTCCTCCCACCATGCATCATGGTGAAATGCTGGCTCCATCTTTTCAGTGACCTCCCTGTAGGCACTGGCAGACTGATGTCCAGTCACCCTGAAACCATCTCTTCTGCAGGCTGAACTAGCCCAGCCCTGCTGGCCTATCCTCACAAGAAAAGTGCTCCGGATCTCTGCCACCTTGGAGGCCTTCTTGAACTCACACCAGCTTATCAATGTCTCCTGTACCTAGAATTGGACATAGTACTCCAGATGGGATCTAACAAGTGCCAAACAGAAGAGGGTAAACTGTTCCCTCATTCTACTGGCTGTGCTCCTGTCGGTGCAGGCCAGGATGCCGCTGGCCTTCTGTGCCACCAGGGCACACTGCTGGCTCATGGCCATCCCAGCAGACCTCATCCCCTGCCAGCTAGGCAGTCAGTCGCCAACCTGGATTGCTGCAACAGGTACTTTTTTTTTTTTTTTTCTCTTTTTT
>VXAV01008245.1:37951-49235 GCA_013399715.1 Alectura lathami
TTTTTTTTTTTTTTTTTTTTTCAGGCGCAGGCTTTTGTTCTTGCTGACTTTTATAAGATTCCTGTTTGACTGTCCCTCTAAGCTGTCCAGGTACTGCTGGCTCAAGCATATAGTTAGTTCCGCACAGGCCAGTGCAGCCAACAGCAAGTGTGCTTGCCATACAGGACTCCCAAAACAAACTGAATGGCTCTCACTCTGCAACACACCTGTGCCTGCTCAAGCTGCCAAGAATGGAACAGTCTTTGGAACAATTTGGTAGTTATTGCAACAATTTTTGTACTTTCTAAAATGAGTTTATATCATCATAACTGCCTTTAAATAGTGCAGAAGCAAGGGTGAATAGCATAGTGGTTTAACCTTATAAATGCTTGAGAAATGAGTAACGCTAAATGGCCAAATGATCTGAGCTAGAAAACATATCCAAGCAGCCAGAACCTGAATGAACAAGCCCCAGCTGCCCAGGCCTGTGTGTTGAGACAAGGACCAACCTCAACCCCATTGTTACTTGGTTCATGACTGCTGTCACATGCTAGTACCTTCCACACTGCTCTGACAACAAACAGAAACACAGCACATGTCCACTGTTCTGGGGAAAGCTTCTTATTCACCTGTCCCTCCAAACACAGGTCTCTTGCAAAACTACAGGTTCACCTGAACCCCTGCCCACAACTACCCCACATGTAGCTTGCGAGTGCCATCACACCCCTATCACAGTAAACTGGAGCCCAGCAAAGATGTCAGCCACTTCATAGCAAGGCAGTTCAACCACACACACCACCAGGTACTTTCACCTGAGAGTATAAGCCCATTTGAGCACCCACATCAGATGCCCCAGAAGTAGCTTATGAGCAACACCACTCACCACTGTCCCATAGAGAGCCCTCACAATGAACTAAAGATCAGTAAAGGCAAAAGCTAGCCTGGGGTGAGGCTCTCACACCTACTACATGAACAGTTCTCTTCTCTCAAGCCTCTGAGCTTGCCAGAAGTCCCACCCCTCACCAGACCACCCCACACTTAGCTCAGGTTCAAGGAATGGTTGAGATGGAAGATACTTCTAGGCATCGCCCTGCCCACCCCACCTGCTCAAGCAGAGTCACATACAGCAGATTGCCTAGGAGCACATCCTGGCAACAACACAGCTATTGCTCAAATCAAATAAATGGACAAAGAATCAAACCAAACTGCACCCAGGAAACCAAGACATACAACCTGCAACTAAACTGATATAAAATAATTCCAGATAATGATGTTCTTCATGAGTGCTGTTGCTAGCACAAGTTTGACACTCACACTTCCCTCACAGCAACTGGAAAGCCACCACACCAAGACCAAGCTCTCCCTATCCTAAAATGCCTCTTCTCACAAGGTCTGAATATCAACAATCTGCCCATCCCTTCTCTTTCGAGTGCCTTTGCTCTCACAGAGACAAGAAGCACTGCAAAGTACTGCTGCTTTAGGACAAGAACACAGTCATACCCACACTCCAATAGGTCCCTTCGAGCAGCTTCAAGAACCCCTTACCATTCAGGCAGAGAAATGACAAGAGATCACACACATTTTGTGCTGCCCTAGCTGCATGACATGAAATGCTGCCACCCTTGCACTGGCCATTAGTGTCTGTAGGCAGACAGTGCTCTGAGGCAGGCTTCGCTCCTCTAGCTTCTTGTGAGATCGCGATCTCAACCCGGAGGCTGAGCTTCCCAGAACCAGGCCTGGCCACATCCTTGGAGGCGAGGAGCCCCCAGGAAGGAAAAACTGATGTGGCTTCAGCATTCACTGCC
This sequence comes from Alectura lathami, assembly GCA_013399715.1. Taxonomy (NCBI): domain Eukaryota; kingdom Metazoa; phylum Chordata; class Aves; order Galliformes; family Megapodiidae; genus Alectura; species Alectura lathami. Next base: position 39,736 of record VXAV01008245.1, read on the forward strand.
TCGTCATGGGTTTATGTGCTGGAAAATCTCCCGTGTCTGTACACACATACACAAACATGAAACACTAACACAACCTTCACACCTGCCAGGCTCTTTTATTGAGATGCATCTTTCCTGTGAGGAGATGCTGAGAGAACTGGGACTGTTCAGCCTCAAGAAGAGGTGGCTCAGGGGTCTCACAAATGTGTATGAATACCTGAAGGGAGGCTGCAAAGAGGATGGAGCCAGGATCTTTTCATTGACGCCCAGTGCCAGAACAAGAGGTAATAGGCACAAACTAGAACTCAGCAGGTTCCCTTTGAACACCAGGAAGCACTTGTGTGCTGTGCAGGTTATGGAGCACTGGCACAGGTTGCCCAGAGCCTGTCCAGTCTCCTCCTTGGACATCTTCATAAATCATCTGGACATGGGTCGGGGTACCCTGCTCTGGGTGACCCTGCTTGACCACCAAGTGATCTCTGGGTCCATCTGGTCCACTGTTACACATATCCTGTATGTTGTAAAAGAAAAAATGCACCTGGGATGGGGCAGCCCTGGCTCTACATACAGACTGAGGGATGGGAGGCTGGAGAGCAGCCCCACAGAATGGGATCTGGGGGTTCCAGTTGACATCAAGTTGAATCTGAGCCAGCAGTGTGCCCTGGCAGCCCAAAGGGCCAACCGTGCCCTGGGGTGCATCAGGCCTGGCACTGCCAGCTGGGCGAGGGAAGGGATTGTCCCGCTCTGCTCTGCCTGGTGCGGCCTCACCTCGAGCACTGGGGGCAGGTGTGGGTGCCACAATGTAAGAAGGACATAAAGCTGTTAGAGAGCATTGAAAGGAGAGCTACGAAGGTGGTGAAGGGTCCGGAGGGCAAGACATATGAAGAGCAGCTGAGGTCCCTTGGTTTGCGCAGCCCAGAGCAGAGGAGGCTGAGGGGAGGCCTCATGGCAGCCTACAGCTCCCTCCCAGGGGAGCGGAGGGGCAGGCGCTGAGCTCTGCTCTCTGGGGACAGCGACAGGACCCGAGGGAACGGCATGGAGCTGTGTCAGGGGAGGGTCAGGCTGGGGGTTAGGAGAAGGTTCTGCCCAGAGGGTGGTGGGCATGGAACAGGCTCCCCAGGGCAGTGGGCACAGCCCCAGGCTGCCAGAGTTCAATGGTTGTTCAGACACTGCACTCAGACACAGGTTTTGGGTTTGGGTGGTCCTGTGTGGGACCAGGAGTTGGATCTGATGATCCTTGTGGGTCCCTTCCAGATCAGGATATTCTAGCATTCTATGAAAATATTTTAAGTACTTTTATTGAGAAAACAAAATAAAAATTGAAATTACTCAATACCTCTGGTGTATCTTTTCCCAGACCCTCCCTTTTTTTGTTTTATTGCTGCCTGTCAAACAGCAGTCCCCACAGACCTAGCGCTGCTCTCCCTCCTCCTACCCGCCTTGGCAGAAGAAGGGCAGACACGCCCCACAGCAGACCCACGCGGGGCAGCTGCCGCATCCTCCCCGCATCCTCCCCGCACCCTCGGGCCAACAGAGCGGCCCACCGCCCCGCCCACCCCGCCCCAGACGGGCGGCCCCTCGGCGCGGCCCCCCCACGCCCACTCGCCCCGCCCGGCGCGGTACGGGCCCGCGGGCAGCCCGCCCGGAGCCGGTCCGCACTGTGACGTGGCCGCCCCCCTTTAAAGGGCCCCGCCTCGGGGGCGGGCTGCTTCTTGCTGACGGAAGCGAAGATGGCGGCAGCCGCCTCCGAGCTGCTGACGGGATGGTGCCTCTTCGGCCTCGCTTTGCTGGTAAGAGGGGTCGTTCTCGGCCTCTGTTGTTTCTCGGCTGGGGGTCGCCTAGTCCCCCCCAGCTGTCCCAATGAGACCTTACGGTCTCTGAGCTTCTCCTTTCCTTTTCCGCCTCCCTTTGGGACCAGTTTTCCCCCTTTCCACGTTGTTTTTGGACCATAAGCCCACCCCCGCTTTCCCTTTTCCCTTTCCCCTCACTCCCCTCGCGGACGGAACCGACGGGCTCCCCTTGTTTTCCTCCGGTGACCCCGGCTTGGTCTGGCTGCCTGCGCTGCCTCGTCCGGCTTTGGGGCTTCGTCCCTGGCCTACTTGCTCCTGCTGTGCCCGGCCGGTGCCTCTGCCCAGCCCGCCCGACAGCGAGAGCTGCTGTCCTGTATGGCCCTGATAAAGGGCCTGTCCTGACGTTGTAAGTCAAAACAGGGTCCGGGGGTGGCGGTGTGTGGCCTTGTTGCCCTCCTGTCTGTGTGGTCGGCACAACCTGTTGGATTTCAGTCAGCTTTGCAGATGAATGCTGTTCCAGTTGTTGCAACGAAGTGTGTTGGTAGTGAAGGTAAAAAGAGTGAACCGCATGTGATGAATCTGTTGCTGACACTGAGGGCTCAGATGAAGTGTCCTGATGTAGATTCTAACTTTGGTAGCTGCTTTCTGATGTCCTTGCTGTGCTAATTGTAACTATCTTCCACTTTTTCAGGCTATCCTGATTTTCTGCTGGGTTTATGTGCGCAAGTATCAGAGTCGACGAGAAAGTGAAGTCATTTCTACTATAACAGCCATCTTTGCATTGGCAGTTGCTCTCATTTCGTCAGCACTGCTACCAGTGGACATCTTCTTGGTTTCCTATATGAAAAATCCAAATGGTACATTTAAGGTATGTGCTTTTGAATATGCTAATTGTCTTTTTGAAAGAAGCAGCTCTCTTGTGCTGAGAGAGCATGCTCTTTCCTTTACTTGGTTTGTCAAAGAGTTTAAAACTGTTGTTGGTGTTAGTGCTGGTGTTCCAGTTTCTGGCTACTGGCATTGTGAATATAACACTGTACTCTGTTTATTACTTGAACCAGTGTTTAATTTTATTACTTTATATTTTTTATTACTTTATATTTTTTTTCTCTAAGACTTTCCAAATGCTACATGTTTCTAAACACTTATTCCTTTTATTATGCTAGAAGGAGTATGTGTGCTGTCCTTGGGCTGCCAATACAGCTTGTAAATATTGTTTTTTAATGTAATGGGGCAGTGTAGAATGGAACTTGTTGCCCTGTTATTTAAAAACAGACTGGTTTTCTCATTAGCAGTTTCAGATAATTTCGGTTATTTTTGCAAGCATTCTTTATTTCCATTACTGAAACGTTAATGTAGGGAATCTGTGTAGGTTTTAGTCTATCTATAATGTAGAGCGTGAGATTGTGCAGCATCTTAATCTAGTTTTTCCAGGGAAAGCTGGAAAGCTCCTTAAGGGGGGTGTGTGGAGGGGAGGGAATACAGAAATGTCTATTCTTAACTGAAACTGCTACACCTGTGAACAGGTAGGAGGAACTATTGCACAGCAGCTGTAGGGGGCTGCTGTGTAAAATGGGTTTTCAGTAAGACCAGTGCTCATAGTAGTCTGCTTTACATGAGTGTGAGTTCTTCCAAATGCTGAACATGTCCTCTTTCTTAATTTTAAAGGAGGATTCTTTTGTTGTATACACTCTCTCCCTCTGCCTCTCAGCTGAGGTTCCCAGTATCAGTACTAAAGAGGTAATAGTTAAGTTTTTAACTTGAGAATCACAGAACGGTTTGGTTTCCCAAAGCTCATTCAGCCTAGTCTCACCACCCTTATTGTGAAGGATTTCTTCCCAATGTCTAATCTAAATCAATACTCTTTTAGCTTAAAACCATTACCCTTTGTGCTTTTACTGCACTCACTGATTGTCACTCTCCAGCTTTCCTGCAGGTCCCTTTTAGGTACTGGCAGGCTGCTAGAAGTTCTCCTCAGAGCCTTCTCTTCTCCAGGCTGAGCAACCCCAACTCTCTCTGTCTTCATAGGAGAGGTGCTCTGCCCTCTGGTCATCCTCATGGCCCAACAGGTCCATGTCCTTATTTTGGGGCCCCAAAGCTGAGCACAGTACTCCAGGTGAGGTCTGACAAGAGAGTACAGTGGGACATTCACCCCTCTTTCCATGCAGGCCATGCTTCTGTTGTCGCAGCCCAGGATGTGGCTGGCTTTCTGGGCAGCAAGTGCACGTCTCTGGGTTATGTTGAGCTTTTCATTCACCAATAACTCCAAGACCTTCTGCTCAGGGCTGCTCTCAGTCCATTCTCCATGCAGCCTGTATTTGTGCTTGGAAATGCCCTGCAGCACCTTGCACTTGGCCTTGTTGAACTTCATGAGGTTGGCATGGGCCTGCCTCTCAAACCTGTCCAGGTCCCTCTGGATGGCATCCCTTCCCTCTAGCATGTCAGTGGCACCACAGCTTGGTGTCATCTGCAAACTTGCTGAGGGTGTGCTCATATCCTGCTATCCGTGTCACTGGCAAAGATGTTAAATAGTGCTGGTCCCAGTACTAACCCCAGAGGAATACCACTTGTCACTGGTCTGCACTTGTATGTACATTGAACCACTGGCTGCATGCCTCTGACCATGCTGCCAATTCCTTATCTACTGAGTGGTCCATTACCAAATCCATCTCTCTCCAATTTAGAGATAAGGTTGTTCTGTGGGGCAGTCTGAAATGCTTTGTACAAGTCCAGGGAGATGTCAGTTGCTCTTCCCTTATCCACCAGTGCTGTAACATAGAAGGCCACCAAATTTTTCAGGCATTTGCCCTAATTGAAGCCAGTCATATCCTGATTTTTCCATATGCTAAGCATGCTTTCCAGGAGGATCTGCTCTGTGATCTTTCTGGGCACAGAGGTGAGACTGACTGGCTTGCATTTCACAGGGTCGTCTTTTTTTTTTTTGTCCCTTTTTAAAAAATGAAGGTTATGGTTCTCCTTTTTCAGTCAGTGGGAACTTTACCATACTGCCATGACTTCTCAGTTGTGATGGATAGTGTCTTAGCAACTTCATCTGCCTTTTCCCTCAGGACCTGTAACACTACACAGGGACTTTCACTTCTATCTGACCCTCTCATCAACTTGTAGAGGTTCCTGAGATTTTTTTTTAACTGTGAACAAACTTGTAGCTAGCTCACAGAAATGTTGTTGTGATTTAACCTTGATAGCAGCTAAGTGCCCCACAGCTGCTTGCGCACTTTCCCAGGTGGGATGGGGCAGAGAATTGGAAAGATGAAAGTGGAAAAAACTAATGGGTTGAGATAAGTGTTTAAGAGCTTAAAAACAAAAGCTGCACATGCAAGCAGAGCAAACCAAAGAATTCACTCCCAACTTTGCGGGCAGATGTTCAGCCACTTCCAGGAAGGCAGGGTCATTGTGTTTAATGGTTTCTTGGGAAGACAAACACCATCACTGAATGCTGTCCTTCCCCCTTCTGTCTCCCAGCTTTTATTGCTAAGCATGATGTCATGTGGTACAGAATACCCCTTGGATCAGTCTGAGCCAGCTCTCCTGGTTCTGTCCCCTCCCTAGTTCTTGTGCCTCCTCACTGACAGGGCAGTGTGAGAAGCAGAAAAGTCCTCGGTTCTGTGTGAGCACTGCTTAGTAGCAGCTAAAACATTGGTGTGTAATCACCACTGTTTTCATCACAAATCCAAAACACAGCATTGTAGGAGCTTGTTAGGAAAAAAATTAACTATCCCAGCCAAGCCAAGTGTAATAGCAGAGGGTGAACAGAAGCCAGGGCCAGTCTGATGGCTCAAGGCTTCTGTGAGCAGTGTGTGCTAACGAACTAGGGAAGGTATGTGTCCTGGCTACAAGGATCAACCCAATTGTCCTAGTGGTAGTAATCATCTGTGTTAGTGCCCTTTGAAGGCTGTGATGATGCTTTCTGGATGAATTTACTCAGAACAGTGTTTTGCACAGATTTGCTACTGTGTGTTCTGAGGTGTCTTACTTGTCAAGAGCTGTATGCTGTGACTTGGTCAGCCTTGGCTAACCTTGAGGTTTTGACAGTGCTGTTAACCTTCTCCTCTCTGAAACATGTAACAACAGTATGTTAATGTATCAACAAGCAGCTTGTGGCATTTAGTACCTGTTTTTTGTCTCACCATATGTCCTGCTGTATTTCATGAGGCTTACCAGTTGTTGTCTTAATGTCTTTATAGCAAGTGCATTGAGAAACTTTGGTCCTGTAAGGTTTTGCACAGTAAACATGTAGCCCTTTAGGAAGGGAGCAGTGGTGCATGGATTTAGCTTGTGATTATTTCTGTGTACACTGGAATTCATTGAATAGAATTGTTGCCTGGAAGGAACCTATGAATATTAAGTTCAATAAACACCTAACACCTTTTCTGCAAGCTGTGGTTACTTTAATTGACATGTATTCATAGTGCTGCCAAGCAGGAAGACAGGTTCTGGGTTCTAGTACTGGTCAAAGGAACTTGGCAATTGCCTTGTTAACTGATTGTGAGTGGTATTCACCAACAGCAATTAATCCTGAGGGGTTTGTCTGTTCTCTTTGATAGTGTTCTAGCTTGTGCAATAGACTTCAAATACATACAGCTGGAAATGATTTGTTCTGAAAGCTTGTTTGATTTGGCAACAAGCATTTAGGAACAGAAAACCTCACCCCAATTTAAAGACTTGAGCCTGTAGCTGGGCACCCAAAACCTCATGATATGTGATCTATAACTCAAGTGTTTAAAACATATACTTTCTTACTGCAGGATGTTATCTTTGATAGGCCGTGGTTTTTTTTTTTTTCGCTCTGTTGCTGAGGTAGGCAGCAGTAGACTTGGGGGCGGGCTGGGTGGTGAGAGCTCTTATGTTGGAAATGTTTGGATTCTTGCTAGTACATGAAGTTATAAGCCAGTAACTTTTCTTTCAGTTGTGTTAGACTAAACACCTCACAAACCTTGCTTATCCTGAGCTGTTAAAAATCCAGCCATCTCCTTAATGAAGTAGCATTTAATGGGAGAAACTCATGTAGCTGCTTTAAAAAAAAAAAAAAAAAGGCAAAAGAAAAAACAAACCCAGTACTAGAAATTTCAAGCCTTTTATTATAGAAAGGAGTGAGATGAGGCAATGCTTCCTGTCCTGTGTAGGAATTACTGTTTGTGAAGTAACAATTCTGGGCCAGAATGTTGATGGCAGCCAGATATGGCTGAGATGTGCTTGTTTCTGGTTGTTACTTTCTATCAGTCAGTCCTGGCTGTCTCTCACTTTTTGGGGTAACTGGCTGGAAGATCTGAGATCTGGATGTGAAGCTTCTATCTAGCCATGCTGTGACTCATGTTTCAGCCTTTGGTATTGTCTTCCCGTTGTTGACTAAGCTTTGGGAGAGACTGATCAGCAGAGTGACAGCTTCATGTGATGAAACATCAAACCCTGAAACCTGGGACATGGCACAACTTCCAGCTCTAGCAAGGTACACCAGTGGGGAATGGGAGCAGTCTTCACTTGGGGTACTGAGGAAATGCTGGCAGTGTCTAGCAGTGACAGTAGAAGTATCGCCTTGAAGAGGGACAGAAGACTGGAATTCATAGCCATTCACTCACCAAGAAGTGTGGAAGCTATAAAACATCAGATCAGCTTGTGCTGGGGAGGTGACCTCTTCTGGTTTGATAGTACTGTTGTATTTAACCACATTAATGTAAGTCACTGACTGGACACTCCTGCTGGGAGGAGAAGGGCAATGCCTCTGATCCATACTGTGAGGGGAAGCAAGTGTTCTTCATAACTTTCTATGAATATAGTTAATAAAAGAAGCATTTGAGGGAGCTTTTCTTTTGGCTTCAGTGTTTAGCTGTACTGGAATGGTCTTCAACTATCTTTTATACCCCTGTTTACATAGCAGCAGTTTACTAATTGGTTTACTTCCTACATGTTTTTGTATTTAAATTTCCTAGATTTTCCAGCACAGCTTGTGTTAAGCAGTAATTAAGATTTCTAACTTAATGTGGGCCATTACACCCATTGCACATCCTTGCAATTTGATTTCTTCATCTGTCATACAATACATAGTTACAGGTGTTTTAAAGGTGATGTGATGTATTCTTGTTGAACTGCATGGAACAGAATGAAGTGCAGCAGAACAGTATAAAATGCCTTAATGCAGCAGATTGTAAGAGAATTTGTGGTCACATCTTCAACTGCTATTGAAGGCAGTGCTGAAATCTCACCTTCCTAGTCTGTTGTCCTTCTAAGGCATTTGCATCTTGTAAGTTTGGGCTGTAATGGGTGGAGAAGAAAACAGCCTGGCCCTAGAGGGTCTCCAAATGAGTTCCCAGCTGAGTCCTGTATCCAATCCATTTGAGGAATACCTCTGCTGTTGCTGACAATGTGGAAGCTGTGACACTCCCCAGGCAGCAGTGTGTCTGCCTTCTAACAAGGCAGTGCTATTGTCACTGTCTTTTGAAACATCTCAGGAAGTGCTTGCTGCTTTTCAGTTGCTGATGTGGTGTGTGTATGGATAACTTTCTGGCAAGAGTAAGGACTTTACCTTCTTGGTTCACATTCTACTTCAAGTAGAAACTCAGTTGAATGGAGGCTAACACAATAGGTATGCTATACTCTTAAGTTGGTTTGCATTAGGGATGTTCTTGTGCAGAGTAATGCAGAGTTGAAGTTCAGGTACCAAGACTTGCTCCACCACTGCATGTCAGTATCTTTACCTATCCTAATGGAAGATGACATTTGTTTCTACATGCTGTAATGTGCACTTCCTGGTCTATCACTGTTGGACCTGTACACAGCTTAAACCAGGCAACAAAATTAAGAAATGATGATGCTTTAAAGTTCTACATCTTTATTCTGTTATACTTATTAGTAATGCTTTCCTGGAGTTGAAGGAGAAACTGTTTTTTGACAGCTAAGTGCTGTTATACTTGAATTACTAGCTAACTCTTCCTGTAAAGCGGCTGTGCCACTTGAACAAAAATAGGACCAAAAGGTTTTCTTGCTTCGTTTGGGTTTTGAAAATCTCTGATTGTAGGAGACCTTTTTTGTAAGACCTACCACATGTACTGCTACCACTTTTCCCTGGGGCATAATTAAAGCAGCACATTTCCTTATTTTTAACTCTAAGCAAATTGAACACTTCAATATTCTGTGCAAGTATTCTCAGCTTATTACTACCAAATTATCTCATGGTCATACAAATGCCTAGAATCTCTTTTCTATTGAAACACTGTCAGTGTCTGGGCCTGGCAGTCTCACAGAATCATAGAAAGGCTTGGGTTGGAAGGGACCTCAGAGATCATCTAGTTCCAGCCCCCAAGCTGGGACAGGGCTGCCAGCCACTAGCTCACTAGGTCAAACTGCCCAGGAACCCATCCAGCCTGGCCTTGAACACAGCCAGGGATGGGGCAGCCACAACTTCTCTGAGCAGCCTGTTCCAGCGCCTCACCACTCCCTCAGTGAAGAATTTCTTCCTGATGTCCAACCTAAACCTCCCCTCTTTCAGTTTTAGCCCATTCCCCCTTGTCCTAACATTACCCACCTGTGTAAAAAGTCGGTCCCCCTCCTGCCTGTAAGCTCCTTTCAAGTATTGGAAGGCCGCAATGAGGTCTCCCCGGAGCCTTCTCTTTTCCAAGCTAAACAATCCCAACTCCCTCAACCTTTCCTCATAGGAGAGGTGCTCCAGCCCTCTGATCATTTTGGTGGCCCTCCTCTGGACCCGCTCCAACAGCTCCA
>VXAV01008245.1:49407-67742 GCA_013399715.1 Alectura lathami
CCCGACCCAAGTGCAACACCTTGCACTTGGCCTTGTTGAACCTCATCAGGTTCTCGTGGGCCCACTTTTCCAGCCTGTCCAGGTCCCCCTGAATGGCATCCCTTCCTTCAGGGCTATCAACTGCACCACTCAGCTTGGTGTCATCAGCAAACTTGCTGAGGGTGCACTCCATCCCACAGTCTAAGTCATCAATAAAGATGTTGTACAGCACCGACCCCAAGGTGTCCCCTGGGGGACACCGCTCATGACCGGCCTCCACCTGGACATAGAGCCATTGACTACAACCCTTTGGCTGCGACCCTCCAGCCAGTTCTTTATCCAACGAACAGTCCACCCATCAAATCCGTATCTCTCCAGTTCAGAGATAAGGATATGGTGTGGGACCATGTCAAAGGCCTTGCACAAGTGCAGGTAGACGACATCCGTCGCCCTCCCTTGGTCCACCGATGCTGTCACTCCATCACAGAAGGCCACCAGCTTGGTCAGGCATGACCTGCCCTTGGAGAAGCCGTGCTGGCTGTCTCGGATCACCTCCTCATCTCGCATGTGCCTTAGCATCTCCTCCAGGCGGATCCGCTCCATGATCTTCCCAGGCACAGACGTGAGGCTCACTGGCCTGTAGTTCCCCAGGTCTTCCTTTCTCCCTTTCTTAAAAATGGGAGTGATGCTTCCCTTTTTCCAGTCACCGGGACCTCGCCTGACAGCCAGGACTTCTCAAATACGATGGAGAGCGGCTTGGCAACCACATCACCCAGCTCCTTCAGGACCTTGGTATGCATCCTGTCTGGCCCCATAGACTTGTAGACATTCAGTCTTGTCAGGTGGTCTTGGACTTGCTCTGCTTTTACACAGGGAAGGATTTTGCTCCCCCTATTCTCACTTGGGATTTTCAGGGGCACGAGGGACCTGAGCAGCCTGACTGGCAGTGAAGGCTGTGGCAAAGGAAGATGGGGCTCCAAAGATGGGACTTGTTTCCTATGTGATCACCAGGGGCACCTACAACTTCTCTGGGCAGCCTGTGCCAGTGCCTCTCTGCCCTCTGAGTGAAGAATTTCTTTCTAACATCTGACCTAAATCTGCTCTGTTTTAGTTTAAAACCATTCCACCTTGTCCTATTGCTGTCAGACTGTGTAAAAAGTTGGTCCCCATCTTTTTTTATAAGCTCTCTTTGAGGGAGCTTTACCTTTTGGTTTGAACTTCTCAAAAAGGAGGTGATGGTTTAAACTGGATCAACAAGAAATGTCTGTAAACTACGACAGAGCATAATGCAGTTATTTTCCATTCTCCTAATTACTGCATTGACATAAATGGTGGTCTTAGTTGTTCTATAACAGAAATGCTGTGTGCAGTCAGATATCTTAAGTAGTCCTATTATCAAAATGCTGTGGGAATTGTAACTAAGGGCTTTTAATCCAAAAAAAAAAACAAAACTTGAAATGTGAGACTAATGGCCAGAATCAGTATAGGTAGGTGGCACAGTACTGCAGTCCACTGTCCCCTGAAATGTAGCACATGCATTAATCGTGTTGGTGTTAATGAATTAGTTCAATGTAAATTCTCATGTTTTAAATCAGCAAACTAGGTGCCTGATGCTTTCTTTTTCTTGGGCATTTGATATGAGCAGTTTTTTTCAGTCCAGTAAATGGCTATTGAATAAAATAGTCTTCCTGTACTTTATGTTAAATGCTTTTGTTCTTTATTACTAGGACTGGGCTGATGCCAATGTTTCAAGACAAATTGAAGATACTGTGCTTTATGGATACTACAGTAAGTATTTTTAAAAATAAGTGTTATTTTTAACTATTTTTCCCCTACAGTTAATAGGATCTGTCACTTAATACTTTTAAGTGATGATACGAAGCTTTTAGGGATCACACTGGATGATTGCTAGTTGGTTATGCCTTAGCCTTATGTTTAGACCCTTTCAGTGAAGGTTCCCTCTAGATTCAAGATTCCCTCTAAAAGTGCAAACATTCTGAAGGCCAATCCAGGAAAAGACCAATGGCTTCTGTTCTGTAAACTCTTGTTAAAATATATTGTATTTGTGTATTTAGAGGCCCAGTTAGGGAAACTCATGGCTTTGATATAATTTTTATGATGATTAAGATATGCATCGATGTGAAACTTGCACTAATTGGACACACAGTAGGCAATTATGACTGCAGTGCTTGTGTTGTATGTGTTCAGAGTCAGCAAGCACCATATTCAGAACTAAGAGCTACTGTAAATGAGTGTAAATGGGTTGCTTAAAAGATGGCAATTCAGAGCAACACTGAAGCAAAAAATTAACTGAATTCAAATCTAATAAAATTACTGTTCACTGGATGTCTATGTAGTTTTAGGTAATTTTTTTATTTGTCCTTGGGAAAAGGTTCCACTACCAGTGAAGATATTTAAGAGGTGGTTATAGACAAGTGATGCTCATGACAATTTCAGCAAAAGGACTGTCTTGGTCAATAATATCAATTCAGAGGAGAAATAATTAGCTGGTTTTGGTCATCCTCTCTAAGAACTGGAAGGCGATGAGTTGACTCTTCTGGCTTTTTTTTCTTTAGTTCAGGAAGGAATTGATTCCAAATAGTGGACTACCTTGTGCTAAGTTACACAATATGAGTTGCCTGACAGTGATGGTAACCTTTGTGGCTTTAAGGGAGCTGTGTAAATAGGAATTCGTCTTTCACAAAGTTTCTTTGTTTGAACAGTAGAACTACTTCGTATATGGCTTCTACTCCAGGTAGATTGGTAAGGACTTGTTTCACAACTGATCATGCGAATGGTCTACAAATTCTTGTCTGGACTGTCTCTATAGATGTATAGACCTGATGGAAGGATTTCCATAAAATTTTAAGGGCTAACCAGGTGTTGATCCTGGCTTGGAAGACTGGCAACTGTTTTCAGACCAGAAATGCCCTTTCTGAAGTAAAATCAAGTGTGTAATTGATTCAGACTGTTTATTTCAGTAGTTTGTTCAATGTTTTGCTGTTGTTACTGAATAACTTCAGACTATATCCATCTGAATCTTAGATGAAAAATGAGTATGAACTCTTGCTTACAGAAGTTCACATGAGCTTTTTCACTTAAAAAACAACTAGCTAAATTGTTTTTATAAGCATAGAATTTGTTTTTTTTTAAAGTTTGAAAAAACTTTTGCTATTACCTAATCTATTAGGATTTCAGCTAGCAATATACACCCATGCTCTATATTGCTTTTGCAGCAGAGTCTTGTAAGACAACTAGACTTTGCACTGAAAGATATGTTTACAGATGCTTTTAAAGCTTTTTTGTTCAAAAACTTAAAAAACTTCACATGTTGTATGCTAGCTCAATCTAGTTTATTTTCATTCTTTCTATGAGGAAAGTTTAACTGTTTTGCCTTCTATTTCAAGTGCCATTAAGACTCAGAAATTAATTTATCATCTTCTGGATTTCAGTTTTGGTAGATGAATAGAGATTGCCAGTTCTAGTGTCTTTTGCTTTTATCCACATTAAAATGCAGTGTTTTTAAGGCATTGTCAGACTCTTTCTAGCCCAGGACTTCTGGGAAGCAGTCCTTAAACCGTAGTACAGAACTACAGTACCTGCTTAAGCAGGTGCTTACTTGTGGTTCACATGGGACATAATCAAGTACTTTGGTTTATTTCATTTGTATTTGAGATTACCCTAAACAGCAAAGAGTAAGGTCTCCTTTTAAGACAAGATATTCAAGCTTAACCTGAAGAACTTCTAAAGCTTTAGATTTTTTTTTTTTTGGTCTGTCTGCACAGGTCTGCTTGAAGTTTTGTGGGACTAATGTTTTGTTTCATAGTATATCCTCCAGGTGGTGGTAGAGATTTAAAGATGTTTTAAAATACTTTTCTTGTGTAATATTTAGTTTGGAGAATTGTTGCATTTTTATAACTAGGACTATATTGAAGTGAACAGTAATAGGTAACTTATTTTTCAGAAGTCAGCATCATTTCTGTAGAAGAACACAACTTGTTGGTTCTCTTACCTGTTTAGGCCTAGTCCCCTGCTGCTGTTGCACAGTGAAATGAAAGCTGAGCAGGAATAAGCTAAACAACCCTCACACTATTCAATTTTTCTCATATCTTTTAAGACCAGTGGTTGGTCTTGACATGTTTCAAAATAAATTAATGACCAGACTGAAATCTCCTTCTGTACCTAGTCCTAGTATTATGAATGTGAATGCCAGTGCTTTCTCTTACCAAAAAATGCCCTAGTAGTTGTATAGCTCTTATATCCCTCTCGTAGCTGTACAGCACTTGCAACTTACAGTAAGGTGAGTTGGTAAGTTTAGGTCACTGCCCTTCGATCTAAGCCTTTCCTAATTGTGGCAAGAACTTGGATGCTTCGGTTTAACTGCTGTGGGATATTAAGGATTTTTTCACTACCTGTATTGCAACTTACTGAGAAAGCTATCACAAAATGTAGACTTATTTTTTTTAACAAAATGGTTAGGTTCCACAAGCAGTCTTCTTCCATACCCAGCTGATAAATCGCTTGGCTTGGTTATTTCTGTGAAAGTAGAATTGTTATGTACTGCTAGAAAGAAAAAATGAGCTAACTTGGAATGAAGCTTGAAGCACCTTTATTTTGAAGTGAAACTTAAGTAATCTAAAAGCTTAGCTTAGGGGAACAGTTTACTGTTTGTTTCAAAGCCATGGTAGCATAGTATGTTAATTCTCACAAAGCCAACAGCAGTGGGAAGGGTCAGCCAGTACTTTGGTGACTGAGGAGTGATCAGAGGCTGGCAGATGCTCTGAATCAGCATGTCAGCTTGTGTTTGGAGGGGAAGCGGTTTTCAGGGAGATTTATAATTGGAAACCATCTAATGACTCTTGGCTCTGTACCTGCAAAGAATCAGGCTGAAACAATGCACAGTAACCTGGAGTTACTCTAGCTATTCTTGCTTGTAAGTAAATCCTGTTTGTTAGAATCAATTTGGCCTTCTGTAGTGTGTGTTAAAGCTTTGTGAGTGGTGGAGAATGACATTGGTAGGTCCCAGTCTTCCTGTGAGGTAGACAGATCTCTTGACCTACATGTATGAAGTGTGATAACTGTAGTGTGGTAAGGATTGTCTGCTAAATGCTCCTGGGGTGTCTGAGGAGCCCTTAAATCCTATGCCAAACTTCTGGAGCTTGGTTTCTATTTATTAATGGGCAGTACTTTTTCAAGTCTGCAATAATTATTCTATAGGGGTTCATAAAATTTGAATGAAAACTTGCCCAAAATAGTACTTGTAAGTTTTTGATACTGAGTCATTGGCCTGAGGACATGGGCTTCCAGGAAGCAGAATGTGAAATCAAGCACAGCTGCATGTTTTCATAATTTGATTGTAGGAGGCAGCATGCTAAATACTGCACAAAACTTGCTGGCTGTACATGACAAACATTGTGGAGTGACATCACCCGAAAAATCCCATCCTCCTTATAAGTATGGTTTTTGAGAACCAGTGTGCTAGAATATGAAGTCTGTTCCAGTATTGGCTCTGTGCTAAAGTACTTGAGCTGTTCTTTGAGTTGTGTGATGAACACCTGACATTCACTGCTGTTTTGTTTGTTAACTGTCAGTGGGGAAAGCAAGCAGTTTGTCCTTGCTGTCTTGCTTAAAAATTGCTTTAACGAATCTTTTGTTAGAGGTGAGAATGTACTTGGGAAGGAACATGTCTCTATGTCTTAAGAAGTAGCTTACAACTCAAATTCTCGGTGGAAGTAAGGGGCTTGTAACAAAGCACTGTTTGAAGCCCATTAGTAGCATTTGTCTTGTGCAATGCGCCAGTATGTGCTGCCATCTGGAAGAGCAGGCGGTTTGCATGATGGAAGAGGCTGCTGGTCATATATTGTTCTTCAGAGCCTCCTGTAGTTTCTAAGGGATCTGGGGGGACTGTATTGATCTTGGGTACTCTGCATGCAATCTTCACAACCTCAAACGTATTTTAGTTCCTTCTACCTAGTTTATTTTGCAATTCCTTGTTTTTTTTTTTTTTCTAGCAGTATGTGAGGGCAGCTAGGAACTGTACTAGACAGCAAGTCAAAACAAAATGGACTATTGCAGTAATTTACTTGAAGATTACTACCAGGTCTGACTCTAATAGTTGAGGTGTCTTTGTACTGATGTGGTATAAAATGTTACAACATGCCTCACTTTAACTTGAGGTGAGAACTGTTCTCTGGGAAACATCTTCAAACAAACTATCACAGAATTCTTGCTGAAGATTGCTTAGGCTTTTGCTGTGACAGGAATTGTGTTGTGCTGGCTATACAGTGATGCCCCTTTTGCAGTGATATTGTTTCAAGCTTCCATTGCAACCCGGAAGAAATGTTTTGAAGCAGAAGTTGAACCTCTGAACAAGAGCAGAGAGCAAGTGTTTTAAAACTGAAGTGCACAGAAGTGAAATAATAGAAACTCAGACAGTTATGTCACAAGGTCACAGACAAGGAGCGAGGGGGAAGGCAATGTTTATCATTTGGCTGACTGTTTGCTGCTGCAAGACTTCTAATTTTCAAGGTTAGCTTCCCAGGGGACAAACAGCCCTTTTAGTGGGCAGAACAACAGGCAATTAGGTGCTTGCCCTAAGCAACTTTTCTGAGCTGATGTGTTCCTCTTAAAGCTGAGAACAACAAAATCCAAGTATCAGATCAGTCTGCTGCCCTGTGTTGATAGGAACTTCACCAAATCTTTTGAAGTTTCCTTTGTGGTATAATACAAAACTCTTCAACTACATGAACTAAATAGATTACTAGATTGTTAGGAAGCTTTCAAAGGGAGCTTTCTGTTAGAGGAAATAAGCTTTCTTCAGTGTCTGTCTCTCAGGTGTTTTGAATAGGTAGTTTGAAGACTTTACCTGGTGAATGAAAAGTCTTGCTTAAAATGGTTTTGGAAAAACAAAGACAGAACTGCTTTTAAACTCACTTTTCAGTGTTATGCCCTGTAAAGTTACTATGGTAACATGGCTTTTCAACAACTTAGGAAATTACAGAGCTGTTGCAAAGGTGAGTGCAAGCTGGAGTTGATGCTAGTGCATGTAAATAGGTTACCTTCAAGTTGTAGTAACAAATCTTGGCTGGAAGTGAAAGCCAAGTAACTCATAGAAAACCTTTAGACTGCACTTAAGGGTGAAGTGCCAGCAGAGAATCTATGATGGACAGGAAATTCTGGATGTCTCCTGCTGAACCTATCTTGTCACATGTGCAGACCATGTCTCAGTGTTGATAGGAAGTACATGGTCAGTGCCTGAGGCTGTTGATGCAGCATCTGTTGTGTGAGTCAGAGCTGGCTGCAAACTGCAGTTATTTCAGTGAAGCATTACTTGGAGTTAGAACTTGAAATCATGGCTGTGGGGTAGATAGCTGCTGCTGAAGTTGGTTTTTCCTCAGCTTAAGTGACTACCTGTCAGGTTTGTGAACTGCCTGAAGCTGCACGTCTGTGCCTGGGCATTTACCAGGGTCTTCACTGAAGAACACCCATGGAGAGCAATTATAGCGGTACAGGGTGGCTCACTTCCACAACTGAGTTGGCACAAAAGCTTTATCTGCACCTGGAATTAGCTTGGTTCAATTTTTGTAGTCGATAGCCTATAGTGTGAGAAGTATCACTTCAGCAGTAAAGCTAAATGCTGCCTTTAAGTGTGCAATTCATGCCAGAAGACATCCCATTTTCAGCAGTGTGCGTTTTGTCCCCCTGCTTTGGCCAGTGTTGGCATTTAGTGGATGCATGTGCTGTGCCAGTCCAATTTTAGGGATGAGAAGAAATTCACTGACTCATAAATGAGTCAATACTGTGGTTTTTTTTGTGTGTACATTATGAGGTGGAACAGGCAAATCTAGAAGTAACCTGTGCTGTACATCTTGAAAGCTGAGTTTCATCTCTGGATTTAGTTTATCTAAAGACCAAGCAGTATGCTGCAAAGAAAAATCTAAACTAACCATGTCTGAAGTGTCAGAGAAGTAGAAGCAGAAGCTTTCCCCCAGAAATAAATGGCCTGATAAGAGCAGACTTCAATCTTCAGCCTCCAGTTATACTTACTACTTCTCCAAGTACAGCTGCAGTTGCTTCTCAGTGTCATAACAGCATCTGTCTTGCTGCTTACTTGTCTTACATGTCATTTGCCTGCTTGAAATGGACTAGTTCTGAGTAGAAAACCAGTAGGCATGGATACTCCAGTTAGACTGCTCAGGGAGTCATGAAGCTGCAGAAAGTGACCATCTCACATGACTTCTAAGCATCTCCTCCTATTGCCACCATTGGGAAGACAGTACTGGGCTTGGTGAACTGTTGGTCTGATCTCATTTTTCTGTTCTCCATGGACTGTTACAGGATTGTTTTTCTCAAATTTGTATTGAGAATTGCAGAAAAATAAGAATATTTCATAAATTTCTGCAAGATTTTGCTCTCTTCTTCCACTAGTTAGTAGCCAGCACCTTCTTCTCTGGTGTGTGCAAGACTTGAGCAGACGGAGCTGTGTGAAAGGTGTTGTGATGTGGTCTGGAATGAGACTAAGCCATTAGAATCACACTGCCCCAGCCTTCTGTAGGTTGTGTGGGCACTAGCTAGGTTGGTTTTTCTTGTAGTTTGCTAATAAGCTTTAGATTTCAGTTCTGATTAGTTTCACAGTATTATCCCAAACTTTTCTGCTGTTTCTTGCAAATTGAAGATATGTTTAGTCAGGTGTGGCTTGATTTTTCCAAAGAAAGACTAGAAGCTACCTCTTCCTCCCTCCTGAGGATGTTAAGTGGCATTTTTTGGTATTTAACTGAGTTTACTTCTCTTTGGAGTTGGTCACAGCTACTCAAGTGATTTCTGAAGAACAATTCCATTGCTACCAATTAAGCTCTCAGTGAGTTGAAGCACTTTGGTTTGCTAGTTAATGGAGGTGTATATAAAAGGAGATGGGCGATACTTTGCCTCAAATAACTTGAAAGTCAGCTTGACATAAGAGGGCTTAGTGGGATCTTTGAAAGGTTTTATCCTTCATCATGCCCAGCTTTACCCCATTTTCCAGAGGATCCAGAACTCTGCCTTGGGTAGCACAAAAGCAAGACTAAGCTCTTTTGTATTGTTCTCCTGCTGACATGACATTAAGTCAGTATGGATTTCTTTTCCTAGTCTGATAAATTCCTGGTTACCATAATAAAATGAGAACATTGGTGAGAATTCAACTGGATTAACTAAGCTTTGAGGAAAGTGCAGTTACCTAACCTTTAGGTAAGGCTAACATGGATAGTAACTTGCTTTGCTTACACTAGCAATGAAGAGAAACTTACAGATATTAACTCCAAAGTTTAGAAACAGGATGTCAGGATCTTAGGATCATGAGCTTTATGTAATATAGTTCATTGCTGTTTATACATGGATATAAATTGGGTTTAAATAGTCCAGAATGCAAACACTATCTTAAACATCTTGTATATTGTTTTCATGTGAGTCATTGGGTATGGAAAAGGAAATGAGTTCAAAGAAACTGGCATGGAACTGCTAGTATCAATGCCTTGATTTGGTGTATTGTATTTGGTTTTGAATGGTGTGGACATGAGCTCTTTGCACCTTGCAGTGTCGTTTCATCATTTCATTTTCATCAATGAAATTGCTGAGGTAGATTTCTTTGAGGTGCCTGGGTACTCTGACTGCACTACCCAAGATAAGAGACAACAAAATAAGTTAGCACAGAAAACAGTATATATAAATATCATTATTCCTACCTCTTCCCCAGTGTGCTAGTCCTGTACATCACCTGCATGCAGGCTAGTGCTTCCTGTAGTCTTTTTTAATTGGTGAATTGAAGTTTGATCTGAAATTGTTAACCTGAAAGGATAAATTCTAGAAGTCCTTTGGAGCTAACAAAATAGCAATAATTTTCAGGCCGGGTGTTACATTTTGACTTTTGAATGTTTGAGATCTAGAGTAAGAAACAAGTCTTTGATTCTTTCTTTTGAGTTACTATGCAGTAAATGAAGTGCAAATGTAACTTTGTTTTTACCTAATTAAAATCTCTCTCCTAGCCTTGTACTCCATCATATTGTTCTGCGTCTTTCTGTGGATACCATTTGTCTATTTCTATTATGAGGAGAAGGAAGAAGATGATGGCAACACATGCTCAGTAAGTTGACTCTAGCATAGGAAGCTCAAAACATCTTAAATGAGATTTTCCTTAGAATTTCTGGAGGTCTATGAACAGGCAAAGACAGAGTTACACTAGTTCTGAGGTAGAAAATAAATCTGAGTATCTTGTGTTTTGTGGTGGTAGGTGGTAGTAATTTACCTGAAGCTAGCACTTGGTCACTTCAGTGTAATACATGGAAGATTTTTGCTATGCATGGCATTCCAAGGAACACAAATGCATGCCATAAGTTGCGAGCTTCTAAATTTTTTTTAAAAAGCTTTCTTACAGAATCTTTTAATCAGTAATCACAGTTTTTTTCAAATCCATTCAGTTGTAATCTTGGTGTGAGAGAAAAGACTTGTAATTGTAGCCATAATAAGCAATTATATAAAATATTCAAATTTTATTTGAATGTATTTGCTCTAAACAAGTGCACCTTGGCTTCTGGCCACAGTACCTAGTTTAGTGTGGAAGCGTAATTTGATGTGATTGTTCATAGTCCTCAAGCTACAAGACTGTTCAAGAATGAATAGTGCTGACTTGGACTTAAAACTACTCATGTTAGGGTTCTATTGTAAATCACCTGTTGTGCTCAGTTTGTAGTAACCCATTGGACAAACCCCTTTGGATTTATTTTATGTTAATATATCAACTTTCTTTTTAATATACAGCAGGTTAAAAGTGCATTCAAATATACCCTGGGATTCATGACAGTTTGTGCAGTTCTCCTCTTAATTGGGTAAGTATTGAATATTAAGAAGGGATATCCTAAACAGAACTGTAAATAAAACTCTTTTCTCTGCAAGATTAAAAAGGCAGAGATTATGGTACTCTTACACATACAATCAATATCTTTCACCATTAAGGTTTAAATATCCTGGGTATTGCACACCTGGAAAACAAAAGTTTAACTAGAAGCTAAAATGATTTTTATTCCTTACTTATGGAGGGGGTACTTGTGCTTCCAAGGTCTGCCTTCTTGTGCGGTGTGAACATCAAGGACATGATGGTTGCAACTTGCGGCTGTATTGGTATCTTAGTGTACAATGGGGTAAAAGACTGTCTCCTGTTTGTGCTTTCTGCCTCTATGGCCAAATGCTTTCATGGACATCTCAGATCAGCTTTTAGTAATATGAATAGGTGTAATGTGCTCAGTATTCTCCCAAAGTACTCTGTGAAGAACAGGTAGTGTGGGGTCTGTACTTGATGTAGTTGTGCCTTGTATGATAAAGATTTTACTTAGCATTTGTTTGAAGTGCAGTCATGGTAGATGATGTCCTGATCCAATGTCAGGGGAGGTCTCTTTACGATCCCAAGAGGCAAAATTAGGACACAAACGAGGTCAAATGCCATAAACTAAACTTGCTTTTATTACCGAAAATAGAGAAGCAGTAGGACAGAATAGAAAAAAGAGTAAGGTAGACAGGGAAGCTCAGCTAATGAAAGAGTAAGAAGACAAAGACAGATGGACAGAAAGATATCTAGACAGCAACATAAAGAGATTTCACCACTCCTCAGATGTCTTGGTGTCAAGGGGTGCTGGTCTTTGGCAGTGGTGGGTCGTCCAAGGTGTGATGGTGAGTTGATGTTGACCACCATCAACTGAGCATACATGCTCCCTCACTTATGGTGCAGTGGTCCCAGACCATGCTTGGAGTGACAGTTTCTGGCATCCAAGTTCTCAGCAGGGATCTCCTTTGTTCCTGTCTTCCAGGCCTTGCAAATTAGAATCAGCAGAGATAAGAGGAAGCAGGTAGAGGCCAGACTGTGTCCTGCCTTCACAGCACACAATGGCATCATCTCCTAACTTCCTTTAGCAAACTGAAAATATTTGCTCCCAGGCCGGAGTCTTCAGGCACACCACATTACCATTTTGAATCTTCAGGCAGCACCACCCAGCATCTCCTGCCTTGGGCTATCTCATGTGAAAGCAAACAGCTTCTGGCTTTGTCCAAGGAGTGCTTTCAAATGTAAAACTGTCATAAGAGTTGCTGATTGTAGAAGGTTCCTGCCTTAACTGCTCATGTTAAGACAATGCTTTCTTAACAGTCTCAGTCAGTGGAATGTATGTTGAAGTGATCAGTGTTGAAGTACTGGAATAAGAAGAAGAAACCAGTGAAATTAATGCTTCTCCTTGCATACTGCCTTACTGGAGAATTGGTTCTAGTTTGGGAAAACACTTCAGGGTGGATTTCTAAGAATTTTAGTGTCCTTTCAATTAAAAGTAGCTTCTTGACTATTCTGAGAGATGATGGGCATTTAGGCTAGCTTAGCCAAGGTCTAAAACTATTGCTGAATGCTCTGACAAAAGCTGTTTCTCCCATCGAGTTGTATCATGGGCGTATATAAATGTACTATATAATGTATCTGGTTTAGAAACTTCTGCAGTACCTGTAGGGGTGACCAGTCTCTGAGCTGAATCTTTGGAAGCTGTAAGCATGTCTGTTCCTCGCTTCTAGTACTCTGGAACTTTGTTCTTGATGTCTTAATTATCCTCTGTGCTGCTCTGCTTGTTCCTTAAAGTATGCAGAAATTGTAATTTCCAGTGGCTTTGACCCTCTTGTGGTACTGTGCCATGTAACAGTGAGGCTGGTTTGCAAACCAGGTGGTCATGGCCCAAGTGCTACAGCTAAACTTGTTACTGAAAATACATCTCCAAAAGTACAGATTTGAAGCAGCCACTGATCTAAATCTATTGCAGGGCGGTAGAAATACTTTAGATACCGATATAGATTTTAGACTTTCTGGGTTGTAATCAGGACTTTTCTTTTTGCTTTTACAAATGTCATGGCTGAAAACAGAGTTAAGGAAAAAAACAGAGTATTCCATAGCATATACATCAGGGCACCCTGCTCTCCGGGAAAAGGGAAGGGGGGGCGAGGGGGAAAAGCCGGGGTTTACAGAGCTGCGTCGGGCTGGTGCAGGGCCGCGCGGTGCAGGCAGGCGCAGTGGGGCGGGTTCTGTCTCTGGAGCTGGCACATGGGTGAGAACTTGCCTTTTTCTGTAAGTTGATTGTTCTACTCCAAATCTTTTACATTCAAACTTAATATCGTAGTAAAGTTAGTTATACTAACTCTGAAGTTTTACCTTTTATTTTCCTCTCACTTTCTCTCCTGCCCCCACTGATACTGGCCACTGGCAGCTGCTGACAGCCTTGAGCTTGCTCTCCAGAGGGGGAGGGGAAAGCGAGCTACTGTTGTGAGGTACCGAGGGTTTAAACCACAACAACACAAAAACAAGTAGGAGGTTGCTCACTTTCTTTTAAGGTAATAATTAGATATTAATGTCATACTAATGCTGTTGCAGTGGGAAGGAAGCAAATGAGAACTGTGCTGAGGAAAAATGTGGATGTCTGTATTCTGCATGTTTTTTGTACACATTCTTATAGAGGAGTCTTGGAGCTGGTTCATTGTCTGCACAGCAAGGGCAAAGAGCAGTATCAGAAGTCCCAGTGCCATAGGAAGGAGCTAAAATGGTGTTAAACTGAAGCCTCAGCATGAGGGGTTTAACTGAAAGTGGAACTGAAGACAGTCTTTTATTACTGCCTATGCCTGGCAGTAGCAGGAGATTTGTTTTGCTGTTTGTGAGAGGTAAGCACATGGTTAGGATCAGAGCAGCATTAAAACAGACTGGAATCCTATCTACTGAATTTGAGTTTAGGAGGCTAAGCTTAGTGGACTGGGATAGACTCACACATACAGGTTGCAGTAGCAGGAGGGGCTGGCATATTTCCTGGTGAATTAAGCATAAGGACAAGATAGACAAAAAGCCTGTATGGTTAGTGCCTTGTATCAGAACAGAAGTAAGCAAGTTGTCTGGATTACTAACAGATCCATAAACAGCTTGTCTCCATTAAAGATAGACTTCTTGTGGACCCCTCCTTTTTGCTCAGTTCCTCAGAGAAACCATGAAAGCTGGATTGAGCTTGAAGTTTAAGAGCATCTTAGTCTTACCTGGGTGGTTACCTTGTTCTGTTAGAGATCTGTGTAGTTGTTCTAGGAAATGAAATATCTTGCCTTGTTCCAGAGGATCTGTGGTTTTGATCTAAGGTGAGGGTGCTCAATGAGTAGGATCCCATTGTTTGAATTGTTAACAGGCATATTTGTACTTTCATTTTAGCTGTCTGTTACAAAGCCTCTTGCTGTGGTGACGATGTGCCTGTTAGTAATAGCACTCAAGTTCTCTGCATACAGATAATGTGATGCAGAGTAGTGTTAAAAGAAAAGCACAGGCAAGCTTACACTGGGATACTCAGAACTAAACTGATGTGTAATGCCTTTCACTCTTTAAAGATATCTGCTTTCTTTGAATATAGTTCATTATTTACCCCTGGAGGTGTTCAAGGCCAGGCTGGATGGATTCCTGGTCAGCCTGATCTAGTGGCTGGCAGCCCTGCCTGCAGCTGGGGGTTGGAACTGTGTGTGGGCTTTAAGGTCCCTTCCAGCCCAAGCCATTCTATGACTGTGCTGGAGGCAAGGAACTTGAGATGCTACAACCTACATTAAGGCACCTCTATACTGCAGCCTGTTTTGAACCAAAATATTTGTTTGAGGCTAATGAATGATTCTAAACACACTTTCTGACTATCCGCGTTCAGCGTCAGACTTGTTACCTTAGCTTTTTAGAATTTATTACTTCCTGAAAATTTAGAGATATAGCTCTAATTAGCCCATAAATAATTATAATTTATAGCAGAACTCATTTTAAGGAAAGTAGTTTAAAACTACCTTGTTTGAAATTGAGTTACTAGATAGCACAATTAGTGGTGATCTTTGATTTAAGGATCAAATTTGAACCATCTACACCTCTGTTGTTAGCTCTGCCAAATGATAGTCTTAAATTGCTTGTCTGGCATTTTGTTTGTTTTACAAGCCTGTATCTTGACTGTAATATTCCCTAGATATAATAGGATCTTAGTTTGATTCTGTCCTGAAAATTAGTGCACTTACTAATTTTGTGCCAAGAACTCCAAGTGTAAGACAGCACTATTGAGCTGCTCTGTTCCCTTGTGTTAGCTGCTCAGTTACACCTGTAAAACTGTATTGGCACTTGTCTTCTACTCATACCTTGTCAGTAGACTGACATACTGTGGTGTGCAGGTGGCTGGTCAATATGAGTTCTCTAAAATAAGAGGAATTGAGCTCTCTTGAATTGCCAGTCTCCTGTTTTTATCCTCTGTTAACAAATGAACCTGCAGTTGTTTGTATTGTTATTGCCTGCAAATAGACATTTCTGCATAATTTGTTTTAGTACCTAGGACTTGATCTTTCCTGGGTATGATTTAACAGAAGGAATTAGTACCAGAGGCAGTTATGAGAATGAAATCTAATGCCAGCAAAAATGTGTCAAGTGCTAGCCTTAATCTACCTCTCCCATAGTCAAGAGGGTAAAAATTAACCATTTTTGAAGAGTTTAAAATCAGACCTCTCTAAATTTGATGCAGGTTAATGATTTGATTTGTTTTTGAATTGATAACTGCACACTTTAGCACTAACCTCTGAAATGTGCTTCTATTTTCTACCTGAAGTTCAGGGCATACTCCTGGAAGATGCATGTTTGTTGGTTTACTGAGACTTGAAACAATGATCTCATTCTGTATTTTTGTACAAAAGTCCAGAAGGTATTTGTGGGCATTCCTTATGGATTTTTGGTTTAAGTTCTCGTAATCTTAACTTCCAAATCTGGCTTCCTTGTGACTTGTAGGTTTTCATTGAGTGGTTTGGGTTGAGATGGACCTTAAAGGTGGCCTAGTCCAACCCTGCTGCCATGGGTGGGGACACCATCCACTAGATCAGGTTGCTCAGAGCTCTGTCCAACCTGACTTGGAATGCTTCTGATCATGGAGCATCACAACCTGTCTTGGCAACCTGTTCCATTGTCTCATCACCCTCAGAATTTCTTCCTGATGTCTAATCTAAATACCTCTCTTTTAGTTTGAAGCCATTACCCCTTGTCCTGTCACTACAAGCTCTGATAAAAGGCTTTTCTCTGCCTTTCTTGTAAGCCCCCTCATACTGTATGTCTGGAAGCCATGATTTCAGATGTGTATGGCAGTATTGGTTTTCTAGCTCTTCCTTAACAAGCTGGTTTGACTGTGGAGGTGCTGAAGTCTTATCACTGGACTTTAGATGGGGAGAGTTTTACCTGGCATTCTTCTAAGCACTCTTTGCTAGCCTTTTTCGTGAAAGGTCAAACCTACTTGAACTTCTCTGCTGTTCAGTTTTCTCAGCCCAAATACCAAACAAGAAATGGAATACAGAAAAGTTGCTGTAATAGTGAAATGTAAACTTCAATGCTTTAATGCTTTGTCTCAGGTGATGTGTAGTTGTTTAACTCCTGCACATGAGACAGACAGGTTAGTTAACCAGTTTAACACATCTTTTAATGATGCTTGAGTGTGAGGTCCTCTCCTCTGGTAGGAACTAAAAGGAAAATAATTTCTTCATTGACCTTAGACCTGACTGTGCAAAGGCTCATGCATGAACTCAGACCCAAATATTCTATATGTGGGGAATGTGAATTAAATGAAACATTGTCTCTAGAATTTTTTAAACTTAACCTTAATTTTTCTTCAGGAATAAATGGATTTCCATTTTCTAAAGTTTTTTTTTTTTGCTTAACTAGGGTAAGTGAGAAAACTTTGTTTTGTTACAGTGCTTTTGTTCCTTTGGATATTCCCAACACGAAGAATTCCACAGAATGGGAGAAAGTGAAGCTCCTCTTTGAAGAATTTGGAAGTAGCCGTAAGTCTGAGATTGGTTCTGAGCTTTGCATCACTTGCTACTAGCTTATTCTGACATGCTTACTGTTAAGTGAACAAGAAAATAACTTTGCTGGTGGTTACATTTTTCTAATTTGAATCTAGCTGCTCCCCTACAGTAATCTATATTAAGATTTTTTTCTGTTCAGACAAAAAAAAAAATCAGAACCATGTTTGAAGTACAGCATAGAGACATTGATGTCTGCTTTTATCACTGTCCAGAGTAAGGATTACAGTGCTGTGTCCTGTGATATTTAACAGCGAAGGGGCTTGGGAAGGTAGGGAATGGTACTTGCTTCCATGGAGCCTTCACTTACCACGGCTGTACATGTGACTTGGATACCCTGCAATCAGTGAGCTTCAGTTTGGTCAGTGTGTTTCTTGTGATATGACAATTCTCAAGTGAATGCTTATGGAGTTAAGACATTCGCTTTGAGAATATTTGTCTTTAGACAAGAGAATCCTATTGGTCTTAACTGCTTCCCTTTATTCTTCTGGTGTTCACCTTTTGTAAAATTTCATTAGAGTTAGAATAGCGCAGTTCGTCAAGTCCAACTGCCTGACCACTTCAGGGCTAACCGAAAACAAGTCTGTTATCAAAACAGCCATGGGACATCAGTCACCTCACTAGGAAGTCTGTTGCAGTGTTTGACTACCCTTATGGTAAATAAATTTTCCCTTACATGCAGCCTGAGCCTCCCCTGGCTGGGTGCTGTTTCCTTCCCATGCATCCTGGCATCAGTTACAGGCATCAGCTTCTCCCTGTTTCCTTCCTGAGTTTGGCCAGGAGCTTCTTGTTCATTCATGCAGGCCTGCTGGCATGTCTGCCAAAATTGGTGCTTGTTTGGGTGGACTATTTCTGAGCTTGAAGGAGATCTTTGAATATTAACCAGCTTTTTTGAGCCACCCTTCTCTTGAGTCCCATGGAATAGGGCCCTATTTAAAGCAGATCCCTGAACAGGCTGAAGTTTGCTCCCCTGAAGTACAGGTTTATGGTCTTGCTCTTCACCCTATTCCCTTTCCTCAGAATCCCCCACTTCACCATCTTATGGTCACTGCAGCCTAGGCTGCCTTTGACCTGTGCATCCCTGGTGACTTGTACTTTTCTTCAGTGTGAGACCAAGCGGAGCACCCTTTCTCCTCTGTCAGTTAAGTCAGGAAGCTGTCACTGATGCTTTCCAGGAGCCTCCTGCTGTGTTATTTCTCTAGCAGATGTCAAGGTGATTGAAGGCCACCATGAGGATGTGTACCTGTGGAGATGAGGCTGCTTCTGGCATGTTCATGACATGCTCATCTTGGTGAATGGACTTCTCATCTATAGCTATCTCCTCCAAAGCAAAATTCAACTGCTTTTAAAGCTGAAGAGGAAATGCTAAGACCAGTGTAAACAGTGAAGTACCAATGTATGCAAATGTGAAAATAACATTTTAGCATTTTTACATAGGAAGTGAAGCTGTCTCTTAGTAAACTGCTTCT
>VXAV01008245.1:84935-105200 GCA_013399715.1 Alectura lathami
GGCCTGTTGTTCCCCAGGTCTTCCTTTCTCCCTTTCTTAAAAATGGGAGTGATGTTTCCCTTTTTCTAGTCAGTGGGGACCTCGCCAGCCAGGTCCCCACTGTCCTGACAGCCAGGACTTTTCAAATATGGTGGAGAGCAGCTTGGAAACCACATCAGCCAACTCCTTCAAGACCCTGGGATGCATCCCGTCTGGCCCCATAGACTTGTAGACATTCAGTCCCATCAGGTGGTCTTGGACTTGCTCTGCTCTTACACTGGGAAGGATTTTGCTCCCCCCATCCCCACTTGGATTTTCAGGGGCACGAGAGACCTGGGCAGCCTGACCGGCAGTGAAGACCGAGGCAAAGAACTCATTAAGTACCTCAGCCTTCTCCACATCAGAGGAGGCCACTTCTCCCTTTCCATTCATTAGAGGGGGAACACTCTCCTTCACCTGCCTCTTCTGCCCTATGTAGCTAAAGAAACCCTTCTTGTTGTTTTTCACATCCCTTGCCAAGCTTAATTCTACCTGCGCCTTGGCCTTCCAGATCCCATCCCTACATATCCTGACAGCATCTCAGTAATCCTCCCATGCCACCCATCCCTGCTTCAACTGCCTCTGCTTGTCCTTCTTTTCCCTCAACTTGACCAGCAGGTTCCTGGTTTCAGCCACGCTGGTTTCCTGCCTCCCCTGCCTGATTTCTTATTCTGGGGGATGGAGAGTTCTTGTGCTCTCAGAAAGATGTTCTTAAAGTGCTGCCAGCTCTGCTCCGATCCCTTGTCCCTAAGGACAGTTTCCCAGGAGACGTCTTCCAACAACTCCTTAAACAGCCTGAAGGTTGCTTTCCTGATGTTCAGTGTCCTGACCCCACTCCTTGCCAGGCCCACGCTCCTCAGGATCACAAACTCCACCAGGGCATGGTCACTGCAGCCCAGGCTGCCTCCAATCTTCATCTCTTTGACCATCTCCTCCATATTGGTGAGCACTAGGTCCAGCAGCGCATCCCCTCTGGTCAGTCTGTCCAAGACCTGAACCAGAAAGTTGTCATCGATGGACTCCAGCAGCCTCCTGGATTGGTTGCAGCTTGCCGTGTTGTTGTCCCAGCAGATATCTGGGTGGTTGAAATCCCCCATGAGGATGAGAGCCTGTGCCTGCGATGCCTCCTTCAACTGAAGCAAGAAGGCCTCATCAACAGGCTCCCCCTGATCAGGTGGCCTGTAGTAGACCCTGACCACCAGCTGCCTTTTATTGGTCCCACAATTTCAACTGATAAAGGTAGATGTTGACAGTTAAGTGATATGTCTGGCGAGCACAGGCTCTCTGTGCATGCTGTAGAGCAGAGGCTGTTGTCTTAGAATAGAAGTACTGCAACAACTTGGTTTCTGCATCTTAAAAACCTTGATTACACTTTGTCTGCTTAGCCTTACTTTCTCAGGGCTTATCTCCTGAATCTCTGTGGTTGAAACAAAACTTTGTTCACCGTCATCTTTCATATTGGTGTATTAAAGCAGAAAGGTACCATGGTGGAGTGTTCCAGAAATGAAGAGAGAACTTATATTCAGGTCAGTCTTTTCTGTGCTTTGAGTTTTTTTAACAATGTCTTTGAAAAATTGATGTGCTCCTGTAGCAACTGAAGATTGGATACTAAAACTTCCCATAAGCGAACTGAGGTTTTACTAGTCAAGATATTGAATGATTCCCCAAGCCATATGGAATGAGCACTTAAGCACAAAAGAATATAAAAAAAACAAACACAACCGAAAAACTGACATGGTCTAATATCTTCAGATGAATAAGAGGAATTTTGCTTTATTCTTTATAACTTAAGAAATGTGTGTGAACTGCTGTCACTGTTGGCCATGCCTAATAGTGTTCTGGAAATCAGATTCTCTAATTCTGACTTTTTAACTTTAGGGTGGTGGTATGGATAAATAGCTAGATACACAGACTTGTTTGCTGTAGGAAAATAGATGGCTGTTCCTTACAGAGTCAGAGTACTTTGGGGGATGGAAAAATTGCAGTGTAAGTGTACAGAGAAGTACAGCTTAAAGACAAGGCCTTATCTACAAGCTCACAAGTACTATTGTGACATATGAAAGTGCATGTCTGAATCTACTGATTTGTGCTAATTTGGCTGCTCCAGCAGAAGCAGTGCTGTTGGGGCTGCGTTCTATCAGTATGATGTAGTGCTAAGTACAGGAAACTGAGCTATATCAGTTTCCCTAAGGAAAAAAGTATCACTGTGCAACTTCCCTGGTACATAACGTGCTTAATGTAATTCAGATCAAAAGCTAATTATTCATGAATATAGAATGTTTCAATACCAAATTACTCTTGACATGGGGGAGTTTGTTTGTGGGACCTTCATACAGAAGAAAACTAGCTTACATTTGATTTGTCTGTCTTCAAAGCATTGCATATCCTAAAGGTGTTTAACGTGAACAGATGCCTGTTTGGTAAGGCTGTAGTTAGTACAAGTGCATGTTTGTGTTCTGTGGTCATGCTTTCAGCTGATGTCTTTAAACAAGGTGTTTTAAGAAGACAGGAACTGTGACTTTTCTTTTTGTGCATTTAAAGTTGTAGCTAGCACTTTTCTTGCTTCTTTGACTACACTATTAGACAATAATAGTCACACAATCACAGAATTGTAGGGGTGGGAAGGGACCTCTGGAGGTCATCTAGTCCAACTCCCTGCTGGAGCAGATTCTCTGAGTGGATTACAGAGGAAAATCAGTTGACTCCTGATATTTTAATTTGACTGTTTCCTGCAACTTCACTAGAGGGCAGTGCTCTGCAATAAATGTGCAGAGATGACTGACAAACATCTTGCCTGAGATGTGTGTGTATATACACATACATATATCTTTAACACCTCAGTGATAGCACATAAAATCTATATCTGTTTGATATATGGATGTGCAAAATTGAACAGATACTTCCTACTGTGCTGTACAAGTGGTCTCTAATTTTTTAAAATCACAAACTTAATCCTTAAATACTTAGGAAACACTGGTAAATTACTGTCAGTTACAGTGCTGTTTGTGTACTAAGATGATCAGAATCCTTATTTTAATAATTGAACACAGCAGATGTAGATTGTGAAACACAATCAGCTTCTAATTAAACTGTAATGCTTGATAGCTGCCTTCTGCAGCAGGTTTTCAAAACTAGCTTTAAGTCCTTTAATTCTTTTCTAAATATATCTACTACATTCCTTTCACTTTTTTTTTCCTGCCGCTTCCTCTGTTATGACTGAGCTGTGTACTTATGGCTGGTCTGGTTGCTTTGTATGTGTTTCCACCTTCATAATACACACTTTTCAGAGAATATTTTGGTAACTTGTGCAATTTAAAAGTGTTAGACTAGCAGTTAGAATTCCCAGTAGAAAGACTTTCTGGACCTTTTTAATATCAAGGACTTATCCCTGAAGTAGCTGCTCACTGCAGCTTCTGTAAAATGGGATTTTTAGGACTTACCTCAACTGTGCTTACTTTCTATTTTGTGTCTGAGTCACTGTTAACTTGTCTTACTAGTTAGGTACATGATAAATTAATGCCTTATGTAGCCACAGGCCATAGGATTTTGGCAGCTCTAAGGTGTTGTAAGATGCGGAGTCTGCAGGAGCATAAGGAACATGAGCAACAGTTAACTTCTAAATTTCTAGTTTTGACTGTGGAGCATAAGGATTGTGGCTGGGTCTGCTGCAGATAGGATGGGAAGGAAGGGAACACAGGACGACTGAAGACTAAACAAACTGAAGTAATGCTACTGTAATCTCTAATGAGGTATCTTAGTGTTCTCTGGAGTATAGACAAAATGTGCACTCTGCACTGAGAGAACAGCTAGAGGGTGATTCTCACTGTTCTTCAATGCATAAACAATGTTGAACTAATTGCTTCCATGTGACTTGCAGGCTTCTGGCTTACTGAATACAGACATCTTTGCAAATGCGTATTTTGAATGTGCTATCACTTGTGTGAATAACAACTCTTCAAAAGTTTTCATTGTTTCGATTTGTTTTAGGGGATAGATGAATTGGGTTTTCTTTTGGTTATTCTAATCTTATTTCTTGTCTGGCTGAGCTGAGGACCACCTACTTCAGGTACGAAGTTTGAAATATGAACTTTATCCGTTTAGAGAGATGTTACCCATGGGTAGACTGTCAAATCAGAATGAGACATCTGCAGACCAGAGGAGGTGATCTCTTATGAACCATTTGTAGGGCCTCAAGAGAAGTGAATCTTCTCTGCAGGAAGTTGTTTTAACCATAAACTTAGTATTCTTTTTTCCTCCTCTAAGATGAGGTTTCAGTGATGTTGGCTGGGCATTAACAGCTGTGCTAACACCCTGAGACTTTAAAGACCCTACCTTAGAGCATGTATCAGATAGCAGTCTGAACAGTGTTTAATACCAGATTCACTTCACTTTGAAGAACTAATGTGGAAATACCACAAACATGCTGTAACTGCCTGTTACATTTGGATGACTGTTTTCACAATTTAGTGCAGTTCCTTTCATCTGATTTAACATTTGTAGGCAGAGGTTGTTTAAAAGTAAGTCCTGGAAACTCTCCTTTCAGTGTCTAAATGTGTCAAGACCTAATTACATCTGTTTTATCCAAATTCATGTGTAAATTAGTACTAACTTGTCATAACCATTTAAAAGGCTTTTCTGATCCATGTTAATTCATATTCCAAATTTTTGAATCAACTTCTTTCAGGACTGAGCTTTCTATCTTGGGTTTAGTAAACAGCTTTGGTTTTCTTGTGCTGTCATCTTCAATACATTGCTTGTTGAGTTGCAGATACCCAAAGTTCGTGAATAACTTAATCTCCTGGGCTACTGCAAGTGTGAAAACTTTGTTCAGAGCAGACTTGTACTTCTACTTCAGCCCCAAGGGAAATGCGGTGCTGAAACTGAATTAATAGCTTCTGTGCAGACCTGTCATACACCTCAGGAGATGTCTTTGTCATTCGTTCTGTATATTGATATCTTGAAGGCCTAGTATGCCTTACCATCCCAGTGGTGATCAGGGGCTTACTTGGGTCCTCATCTGGCTGTTAACATCTTTGTGTTCAAAGGATGTAAATGCTCTTTATAGCTAGAGCAAGCTTGATGTTAATGTAATTAACATTGGCAACAAAACAAGGATTGCATTGTTTTGACTTGTTTGCTTTCTAGAAATTTTGAGTCAGAATTCTGATTTATATTAACTGTGCCTGACTAAATTCTTGGTATCTGTTAGTGGCACCTTTTTTGAAGAACAGATGGAAGCCACCGCTTTATGGTGGAATCTAATTGTTTGTAGTCTTAAACTTGTAAAATCGTGTAGCCCTACTGTTACAGCAATCTCTCACTGTGTTTCTACATACTATGAATATATTTGGCTCCAATTGGAAATGTTTTGGACTCCAAAGAGGGTCTTACATTGTAGCTTGCATCCTGGTTAGGAATTCAGATGGTGTTCTTATTCTTTGACCTAAATTCTGGAGCAGCCAGAGCAGTGGAGCTAGAGTTGACATGGATGCTATGCTGTCTTTGGAAATGATCTGGATGATGAGGCTGAGTGTTCTCAGTGAGTTGGAGTGCATTGACCTGGGAGAAGTAGATGCACCAGAATGAAGAGAGATTGTCAGATGGGAAGACTGGGCCAACAAGAACAGCATAAGGCTTACCAAATATTAAGACTTCTGCTTGGAGTGGAATAATCCCAAGCCAGCCATTCGTGCTGGGATCTGACTGGCAGAGGGATGGCTCTGCTGGAAGGCACCTGCGAGTCCTTGTTGATGGCTGGCTGAACATAGCCAGCAGTGTGGTGTGGCAGCAGAAAGGCAAGCGGCATCTTTGCTTGTATAGCTGCTATAGTAAGAAGCTCTAACATAGGAACTGAAGTTGCTGGTTGCCTTTTGTGGCTCAGAATAATGGAGTTTGACTTCATTAGGAAGTCTGTAAGCAAATGATTTTTGTAGTTGCACTTGTGAGTGAGGATTGGATGTGTCAGCTGTGAAGTCCTAAAATGCTGAGTGAGGAGCTTGTAATCTACCTTATTCTCTAGGAATCTAAGGTAAAAACCATTTCTAATACTTCATTTCTATACAGGAAAAGAACTTCCTGTAGTACGAGTTGTCAAATATCTAGTTGAATGTGTTCCTCACTAATGAGCATTTCAAGAAATATTTTGGGGAAAATACATTTCTACTCTCTCTTCAATGCTTTAGATTGATTCAACAGGTACCACTTTTTCCATGTTAGAAGCTTGTTGAGGGAGACAAGGCTGTCTGCTTGTTGAAATTAACTGACACTTCCACCAACTTGTTGGTAAATGTCACTGCGAGTGCGAGACCTATTTCCACACCAAATGAACAAAACGGAAACTGCTGAACTTCTGGCTTGGTTTCCTAGCCTAATATTTGGAGGAATGTACCTTGAAACCAAGCAGTATTGTTGCTTGCAGAGCAAAATTGAAGATCCTAAGTAGGATCTCAATCAGGTCAGAGCAAATCTTGTGCGTGGAGAAATCAAGTGATACGACTTACTATAAGTGTTGCCATGCATGCTGCCTTATATTTCTTACTGTGATTTCATGCAAATAGTAAAGCTGTTTGAAGGAGGAGTAGTATGCGTATGAAAACCCATGAAACTAATGATTTCAGAAGCTAGACCATGTTCAGATATCAAGCACTGTAGTAAACTGCATGTGTTAATTGAGACTTAGTTCAAGAACCTTCCTGCTGAGCTCTGTACTAAGAAAAACCTATCACCAACAGCCCCCAGCCCCAGTAAAACAAATAAGCCTGTGGCTAATGTCTCTAGACTGCTTGGAGATTCTTCTGACCTTGGCCTAAATCTATAACATGTAGTATAGAGTGGGGAGGAAATGGTGCAACTTCTTGCTTACCTCATCTTACATATTCTCTTCTTTGTGTTAGTGGAAAGCTTGCAGACTTAGCATTGGAAGA
Source organism: Alectura lathami (assembly GCA_013399715.1). NCBI lineage: Eukaryota > Metazoa > Chordata > Aves > Galliformes > Megapodiidae > Alectura > Alectura lathami. The sequence continues at coordinate 91,877 of VXAV01008245.1, forward strand.
ATCTAGGCGTAGTGTTACATAAACTGGTGGACACTTGGAATGGTATAGGGTATGCAAATAGAAGTTGATGCCAACAGAAGTTTGTGAATGGGTATCTGAGCAGTCTTTGAATGCAACTGAGTTTGTGTTCTCCAAGGTTCTGTTCTTTTTTCTGCGGAAATTTGTATAGTAAAGAAGGTATTCTCTAGGTGTTGTCATTTTAAACAGTTAAACCATTGGCTACAAAAAAAACTTTATCTACTTTGCTTAGATGTACAAATTCCTTTGTTATACAGTGCTGTGATTAGGTTCTGAGGTGGGGTTATGCTTACACAAAATCTTACCGTATGTTACTGTCTCAGTAAATCCTGAAGTTTACTTTAGGAACAATGGGGGTCATTGGAATCTGCACAGTATGTTTGTTTTGTTTGCTCAAAAATGAACAGAATTTTTCTACAATGTGTTTGTGGAAGGAGGAAAAACAATCCAGTGATACCTTACAGCTACAGCATACAGTAGGCTTATTAGATGAAGACACACAGCAGAAAGTATTTGTCATCTTTGTTTTAGGCTTACGGTATGTCAGCTTTGCCCCTGAACTTGATAAAGGGAACTACCAGTGCAGCTTATGAACGTTTGGAGAACACTGAAGATATTGAAGAAGTGGAGCAACGTCTTTTAAGGATTAAGTCAAAGGTATTAGCTTTCTATTCTCACTTTCCTAATGACTTTTTGTTTTGCTTGGCATACAAGTTTATGGTTGTACTGTAGTGAGTTTTTGCTTTGGACAAAACTAGCAAGCCAGAAGTGATTAGCTTGCGATTTTTGAGTTATTTGGAAACAAGTATGGTCACTTGCGTAGTGGATATTAGGGGCATTTTTCAGTCCACTAGCAGCAGTTATATCTGGCTAATAACGATGCTGAGGAGCTAGAACTCCAGATTCTCCAGTCCTGCTTAGATACATGGAAGAGATGCTTTGTGGAAGCTGAGAATATTAACCACACTTAGTCTGCTGCCAGTTACAGCACCCAATTTCTTGATGCTTACTCAGTGAAGTTATCAACAGTGGATCCTTGCCATATAGAGCTGCTGTGAGTTAGACTCAAGCTATTAATCATTATTCATAAGTAACAGCTCCAAATATTCTTGCTTCCCAGTTAATGTACCTTGCTGTTACAAAACATCTGGGAAATGAATGCATATGGAAATTTGTTCTGAATTCTAAGCATCCTCAGGTTGCAACGCCATTAGTAAACCATTGATGGCTTTGCAGCTCACCAAAATGCTGTGCATAATATAAGCATGGAAGCTCTAACAACTTCAGGGTGCTAGATGAACGGAGATGTGATTTCTCCTGTATGCACAAGGTGCTAGGGGTGATCACCCACCCTTTTCCCAACCCATTTCAGATAATGGCTTGATCAGTGTTTTTCACAGCCCTGAGTGATGGTGTCAGGGGAACAGTCATTAAGATGCAGCATTTTCATCCTGGTAGTCCATATGTGCTGTTATGTGATCTGTAATAGTGGGCTCCTGGCAGTGCTGAAATGGTTCTGACAAACCTCCTGTGGTACTTGGCTACCTCTGCATCCTGCAAGTACCTTTGGTGTTGTACAAATCTCATATAATGAAACCTAAAAGGTAGCCTTCTGTGGTTTAAATTGTGAAGTTGTAGGTTTTGTGCAGCAAATGTGTATTATTGAAGTAATAAGGAAAATGATAAACCCCTGAAAAATAAAGCATTGCTTATTACAGAAAACTACTGGAGTTTGCAAGTACCTTTTTGTTAGATTTTTGTAAGATAATTAGGATCCAAAAGCAGGGTGTCTTTGTTCTAATTACTTATATTTTAACATGGCCATTAGTATAAACTAATTTTCCATAGTTTATGGATTATGACCAGGATTCTGCCTCAGTGTTTAATTCCAGTCTTAGTTCTTTGGTTACATCTGTGATCAGTCATGAACGAAGCATTACTAAGGCTAACGTACAATGAAAATGTACACAGTGGTAAATACTGGGCTGCTCTTGTTGTGTTCTCTAGTCACTTCAGTATGCTAAAGAGGATGTGGGAAAGATGCCTTTCTGTACTTAAAGTGCATAGTGTTCTCTACTTCATGTTGCATGCATCTGGAATATGTATGGTCTGTCTCAGCTTCTTTGAGAAATTTATCTAAAACTGATTTGTTTTAACTTCACCTAGGTAGGCAGTGTTTCACTGTTTGAAGACTCTCTTAAAATAAGAGGGAAAAATGAGTAGAATTTCAGATTTCATAGTGATATGTCAAGTCTGTTCAGCGTCCCTTGATCTCTTGCATTAATTTTTTTGATTATCAGTGCAGAGATGGTCGACCTCTGTCATCGAGGGACAGGCGAACTGTACAACAACTAGAGGAGAGACTAAGGACGCTTAGAAGGAGAGAGAGGCATCTGGAAACAATTGAGAAAAGTTGGTGGCTCAAGTTCTGTGAAGCTATCCGACCTCTGAAGGTAAACAGTTTTGATACTTCTTGGTGGTTAAGTTGCTTGTAATAGCTTCCAGGCTTCTTTCTATAGAAATCATGGGTGAGTTTATCAATTACCGTGCTGAGTATCAACTGCCTATTATTACTGTAATACCCCATGCCAACCCTATGGCAAGCTCTTTGGTATTGTAACTGCAGATAAATTGGTGGTGTTGGTTGTGTTTTCAGGAAACAAATGCTGTAGCTCTGGCTTTGTAGGATTTTCTGAAGTTAGTCAACACTGTCTTGTAATCATGTTGGTAGAGGGCTGATACATTGGTCACTGAATTCAAAGCTTAGGTTTTCTTTGTTTTTTTTTTTTCTTCTAAAGTAAAACAGAGCCTTCACCTCACATCCACCTACCAGTTGCATTTACCCAACCCTAGCCTAGTTCCTCTGGGCACATCAACCCATGTGTTTCATTTGATATCTATTATACACTGATTTTTTTTAAATTTGTCCTCATCAGTTAGTCATCGCTTAGTACTAAGGTTCTTAAGCCTTTGTCTTTTACTATCCTCAATATTATTCAGCTTGGTTTAGACCTGTAGCAACCTCCTTTTTGAGACATGACCAACTTCTGTCTGCTTTCTTGTTCTTTAACTGTGTGCACCTTGATTCCTTTCTCAAAGCATGCCTCAGTTGTCTTGATTGACTTGATTTCCCTTATCCACATACTTGTTTCATCTTTTGAAAAAATCTGAAGATTCCTGATGAATTGATTTTTCTTTCTTAAAATATATTCTCCAGTTGTGATGGGTTGACAGTGGCAGGCTGCCAGGCACCTGCCCAACTTTTTTCTTGCTCTGTACTGTCAACAGGATAAGGGTGTCCTGCTGTGGGTCTGTTGGAACCAGCTGTGTCCAGCATAACGCAGTTCCTGGCCTCTTCTCACAAAGCCACCTCTGTAGTCCCCTGATATTGAAACCTTGCCACCTGCACCTCGTATACCAGTATATTACCATGTGCCCACTGTCACTTTTTTTTTGGAGTGTGTATGTGGGTAAAATGGTGTGTGTAATGTGTGCACATACAGGACCTAATTCAGACTAACAAGTGTCAGCAATTCTCAAAATGAATTTGTGTATCTAGATGCATTTACAGAAGGAAGATGGACATCTTGTGGAGAATAATAGATAAAACATTGAGTAGATTCCGTTGGGCTAAAGCCTGTTCAGTCTTAAGGCTAAGATGTTTCACTAACAGGTTGTGGAAAAAACATGTCTAACGATGCGTCTTGCAGATGTGTCTACTTGTCTTGTGGCAAAGGATGGCTGGGTTACAGAGCTGTAATAAACTTACTTTCTGTGGCTGGAAGGGCCATAGAAGACATGCAGAAGTTGTTACTTCTGGGGGCAAACAAATATCAAAGGGCTGACTGTCTTATCTTCTAGTTTTTAGAACTTGCATCACCCCTAAATGTTAACTACCTCATGTATAGTGGAGGCCTACAGTGCAACAGAATATGATAAGGGGATGTAAAATACTGTGGTGTTATAGCAAATCTGAACACCTTCTCAGACATGAAATTAGGAGGGAAAGGAAGCATTCTATAGCTGTTGGGTAGCTGGGTTTAATTGAAATTATATGTAGCTAGCAGAAATGGGAGATGTTGACAAGAATATATGCATTTAGAATGGGCATCTTAGGAAGTAATTGCTTGATCAATAGTAAGCTAGATATAAAGAACATCCATCTTGATACTTAACCAGTACAGAAGAGTGGTACAGCTTTGATCTTAATCTTTTGATCTTAGTTGATATATTTATATACCAAGTTTAAAAGAAAATGCACTTTTATGGGACAGTATTGCCAGATAAGGTATTTCTTGCCAACTGTGGGGAATAATTTTAGCACTACTTTAGCCTGTACTTTGTGAAACTGAGGGTGGCTATAAGCAGTTTGCTCTGCCATTGCTACTGGTAATGCTGAGTACTGGAGGAAACAGGCTAAAATTAAAATTGGACAAACACATTTGTCTTGAAAGCATTAATAGTTATCAATGAAAGATAACTTGGAAACCTACTCTAAACTTTTAATTTAAAACAGATGTCTATAACTTTTTTAACAGTTTGCATTCTTCCTTTGATTCAATATAGTTTGTAGTTTCTTCAGCTTCTAACATCACCATGAAATTTTAGAAGTGCATTGGCTGCATGTGGTGTCTGCAGTACTTGAATAGTTCATTGCATTCCCATAGGATGGTGTACAACATCATTAGCTTCTTGTAGATTACCACTTATGGTCAGGAAGGTATTGCAGTGTCTTACTCTTCTTGTGGCTTGAGTGGTTTTTAGCCTCTCAGTCAGTTGCTGACCAAGAATCTTAGACTGGAAAGGTGGAGCTGCAGATCAGTGATGCTTCCTGGCAAATCTCAGCTTAGAATAAGGTTGTGCTTTAAGGCATGTTACAGAATTTGTGTTTACCTTGACTTTTCCTAGAGCTGTCCTAAAAAGGTTATAATGGCCATCATTTATTAACATTTCAACTTTTGGAGGACTGTTTTACTGTACTTCAATAGTATTTGAGTTGTCTCCACATAAATATAACTTGTGAATGGTTCAATTAGTGGCCCTTATGAAGAGATCTTTTTATAGCCACATATAATACTTCTGATCAATGTAGAAGTACATTAAATTCCTCAACCTTGAGGAGAAACTCCTTGTCATGTCAAGTACTAGATATGGATGGAGTGCTGTTTCTGCTTTGTGTGGGGTGGTGAGGTTTATGGGAGCTGGAACGGACAATGCAATTACATGTTCAGGAATAACATGTAGTTTCAGGTTTTGGTTTTGTTTTTTTCCTCAGTATTAACTTAGTGTCTACATTCAGATTTCTCTAATTCCTTATGTAGTGTTCTCCCATACTCTTGCTTTAATTACTGTTAGAACTAAATATCTGTTGGTATGTGGTTTGTTGTTGAAGCAAAAACTTTTTTTCTCTGAAGAGTACATTTTCTTTGACATGTAATTCTCAAAATTGACTGTAGCCCATTTGTTTTACTCAAAGCTGTATAAAGCAATGTCAAACTCAGAATAGAATATCCTGATTTGGAAGGGACCTGTGAGGGTTGTAAAGTCCAACTCAAACATGTAGCTGTTAATTTTTCTGTCCAGTCAAAATCAAGACACCTAGAAGATCCCAAGGATCTGTGTAGTAGACAGCATGGCATTATCAAGTAATGTCGAACTAGCCTGTTTTTTCAACCAAATCTCACCTTTCCTGTCAGAAGAACCTGCTCCAGCATGTGGGATCCCTGTAGGCTGCAGTTTCTGAAGGAGATAGCCACCTTCTCCTTCATGGGGTCCTCCATGGGCTGTTCCTCACTTTTCTCTCCTCTCTACTCTCTGACACTTTGCTATATGATTTCCCAGAGGTGCCATCACTGTCTTCTGGGATCAGCTGTTTAGAGCTAGGTGGAACTGGCCTCTTACCAGAGGCCAACCCTGCAGCCCCCCACCCTCAGCACCTGATGAGGTAAACACAGTACAAACTAAGTTTTACCTATGAGAAATCTAGTTTTGTCCTTTGGTCAGTGTAACTGCTGATGTTACATTTATGTGCCACTACTTTTTGTTACTCTGTTAATGCACACCAGCCCTGAGAGGATGATTGCTGCTTTAAATTTTCATGTTGCTTTGGTGTTAGTTCAAAGTCATGGAGTAGGTGCCCCTAAGCTGGTTCACAATTTTTTTTTTTCAATTGGTACATGAATACTGCTGTAGGAAACAGGCAAGTGTCTTCAGTTTATTTGGAGGGGAACATTTCTGCTCTCATGTGGTAATGCCTGCTCAAAATGAATTAAGGGCTAAATTCCATGATCATCTCAGTAATGTTCTGGAGTTATCCAGAAAGGAAACAGTTTAGCTTGACAAACTCCTAGGAGCAGGGGTGGGAGGCAAAGAGTTTTCTGCACAACTAACAAGGATGGTCTTAGGGATAAGATTTAAGAAGTTGAAGGGAGATACTGAGGAAATGGTGCAAATAGATGCAAATGTCTACAGTCTTGCACAAAAACATGGTTCACTGTTTTTTGGCAGTTATTTGATGTGTACTAACATCTGGATTAGACCCAAGCAGACACTTAACAGCTGATGGAAGTGATATAAGTGCAGTGGCTGCAGCAGCTCTGCAGCAAATGTTTTCAGTACAAGTGGGGATGGTGTTTGTTAGCTGAGTTTTGGGAAGTGTCCTGACATTGTAGCAGCTCTGATTGTAGAGGAAATGGTAACAGCTTGAATTGTGGTTGCATTGAGATCCTGCTTTCAAAAGGGACTATGGAGTAGGAAGAAATTTCACCTTGCATTTAAAGTTTAAGCTTCCCTTAATATAGATCAAGGATTGTTTCTTTTTTCTTTGAGTAATGACCTTCCTAAACTCCTGTGTGCTGTTTGGCTGAAACCCAGGCTTTTTGTTTTTGCCTGTTCTAGTATTAAAAGCTTTTTAGCACCAGTTGATGAATGGTCCTGTTACAAGAACAGGAGGCTTTGTTTAATTAAGTACTGTCCTTTTGCTCTAAATTAGAACATGTTCTCAAGGGCTTGGATTCATTCTCATTTGTGCAGTGACACAAAGTGGAATTCAAACACTTGCTAAATTTTCATGGCTGTGTGTAAAATCTTAAGAGATTCTAGTTGGCTTAGACTAGTAGACAGCAGTACAGTGTTATCCCTAGAACACTGTCAGCAGAAGACGGATTTGTCCTTTGCTATAGGTTTCAGACAGAAGTAATAGTGCATGTAAAGCTTCTATGGCAAGCTTTTCCAGCTTGTCATAGACTAAGGGGAAGTTAGGGAGGGAAGGAAATGCTTATTCTTCCCCTTATTCAAGAGCCAAATGGAACCAAACAGAGGGGATGCTTTTAATTCAACTTTGTCAGACTGCTCTCAGTTGATAAGGCTCAGACCAACTGTGTAAGTTGCAGGCTCAGCTATTGGTCTGAGTGTTGGTGTTCTTTTATCCATTATTCATCAGCTGTATGCTGGCTAATGGAGTAGAAATGAAGCCTTGATTGGACTGTAGTCAAAGATATAAGGTATGAGGAGACTCTAGATAACACATGGATCTCTTCTTTGAGAGAGATCTGAGTCAATAGATGCTTTGAAGTTATGTGAACATAGGTTGATATTAATTGCAAATCACTTATGATTCAGTAGCCTTACTAGTGTGGCTAGCAGAAGCATAGGATGAACCAAGGCAGAATATAGGTCTTAAAGTTTGCTATAGAAAAGGCTTATGTCAATGGGACTGGAGTTGAGGTTGAAACAGGAGAAGGAGCACCCTACAACTGCTTATCCACTGTAAGTGTAATGCATCACTTCAGAGATGGATGTGTACTGGTGGAGGTGTGGCTACCTGACTGATGTCTGTAGTTAGCAGAAAGTTATAAAGTAATGCAAGTGTAGCTGTTTGTAAACCTCTCTTTCCTGTACAGCTAATGTGTAGTAAGTTTGCTGTGGAGAGGTATGGTTTTAGAAAAATGTGTTCTTAGTTTGTACATCAGGCAGTTTTATGTTGGTGATCCAGATTTCCCTATGTGAAAGCTTACCAAAAAAATACATCTAACACTGATTTTAATCTGTAGCTATAGATTATTTATAGTAGTCCTGAACACTAGTCCTGTACTCAGCTATGCTTATGAGTTGTTGGCTAAATAAACACAGTAGTTGATTTTTGATACTACTTTTGTTTCAAATTGTTGGAAAGGGTATCTAGCTCAGAAAAGGGGGTAAATGACTTGCCTTGGGCAGTTAAAGAGATATGGCAGTTCTTCTAGAACTATATCTAGGATGGAGGCTTTTATCTGACTAGTGTGATGCAGTAATGATAGTTTAATCTTCATTTGTTCATGGGTGATTGAAGTGTCTTTTAGAATGGTAGTTTTCAAGTCGCATTTCTATTTTCCTGAAACTCAGCATCTCTCCTGCTACCTTGGTAGCAGTTATAAGCATCTTTATTTTTTTGGTCAGTTCTGAAGTCTTACCTAGAAATCTGTCTTTGAAGTGATGTTAACTTAAACCTAAAACCAAAATAGTTTGAAAGCTGCTTTCTAAATTTTCTGATCTTGGGTATTTCAAAGTTGAGATGTTATGGATGGTACTGGAAGTGTTCAAGGTCAGGTTGGATGGGGTTTTGGGCAATGTGATGGTGTCCCTGTGCACGGCAGAGGGGTTGTAACTAGATCTTCAAGATCCCTTCCAACCCCAAGCCATGCTGGATTCTGAAATGTACTTCACTTGACTCTGAGCTCAGTTTATCCACTAGACTTTTTGCATGGGTGGATAATGGTAGGACAAGGGGGAATGGGCTAAAACTGAAAGAGGGGAGGTTTAGGTTGGCCATCAGGAAGAAATTCTTCCCTGAGAGAGTGGTGAGGCGCTGGCACAGGCTGCCCAGAGAAGCTGTGGCTGCCCCATCCCTGGCTGTGTTCAAGGCCAGGCTGGATGGGTTCCTGGGCAGTTTGATCTAGTGAGCTAGTGGCTGGCAGCCCTGTCCATGGCAGGGGCATTGGAACTAGATGATCTCTGAGGTCCCTTCCAACCGAAGCCATTCTATGATTCTATGACAGAGGTGGGTCTCATCTGAGGTGGTCATCTTTTTTTCAATGCTTGACATAAAATCTGTTTAACTAGCCAAGCATTATTTTCTTTGTGCTTCTGTCAAATCTTTACCAAAATTTTTTCAACTGTTTCAGCTCTGATGTGGTCCAAGATCATTAGTCCTTTACTGAAACTCAGACAAGTTGATTTTTGATTTATTTGTATCAGGTGTGAGTATTTTCAGTTGCACTGTAATATATTTTTACTTCTAGATTGTGTGGGGAGTATTCTTCATCATTGTGGCTCTGCTCTTCACTGTCTCTCTCTTCTTGTCAAAGTAAGTACACTTCACCACTTTCTTCAGCCTATGGTAAACTATGCACTTCCTCTCTGAACATCAAAGTCAGTTCAGGGGCAGCTTACCTCAAGAGTAGTTTCCTTCCTGTGGTATGTTTCCATAGGTAGTGCTGAATTTCTCATAATAGATACTGAAATTGAACGATGTGCTGAAACACAATGGAAAATTAACTGTGTGCTGCTGAAAGAGGCTCTGCAGTAGAGAAACTAAGCAAGTAATTCAAGAAACTTTTAATTCAGGCTGTAGAAGTATTTTGAGTGCTTGAGTGAATCTGAGTGTGTAGGTACTTGTTGAGCTGGCTAGCAGGTGCTTATCCTTGCAGTAAATGACATGTATAATGTGTTATCATGTACATTATAATTGTTTCATGGAGGTGAAAGTAATGTGGACAGCTGCAAAGTGGGGATTTTAATGAAGGTTGATACTTAACCAGAGGTCTCAACTGCTGGCTGCTTTAATTTTCCTGTCTGGGCAAATAAGCTGTTTGGCCCAAACTAAGGGAGAGCTAAAATGGCAAGGAGATGAAGAAGTCATACATTTTCATATAACAAATCCAATGAGTTTTGTGAAACAGTGTGTCTATTGGAGTATGAGAAAGCTCTTAATCTCTGGGCTTGGTCTATTTTTTTTTTTTTGAGCTGCCCTTTTAAATTAAACTGAAGACGAAGCTCTTGGATAACCATGGTACTCACACAGTTTTTCTTAATTGCTGCAGTTTAGACAAGGCTCTGCATTCAGCTGGCTTCGACTCTGGATTTATAATTTTAGGAACTAATCTGACCAATCCATTGAATATGCTGTTACCTGTTCTTCAGACAGTAAGTAAATTAATTGGTGATGGGCAGATCCAAGGATGCTCCTCTGATTTCTGCAGAGCTGCTGAGAGGCAAACTATACTGATAAAGTAATACATTAAAAGAAAATTGTCTAGATGCATTTTCTGGAAAAAAAAAAAAAAAAAGGCAAGGCAACTTCCTTATTAATGATCTATTTTAGATCCTGGATACCGATGTGAAGGTCTTGCATGGATGGAAGTCATCCAAGCAGGAGAAAGGTAGTGCTGGAGGCTGGCTTTGGTCTGAAAGTGTAGTAGTCATGGTTTTCCATAAGTATTCCATATAATGATGTGATAAACTGACAAAGTTGGGAGAGCTGCTGAGGGAGAACTACAGTGCTTGAAATGCTCCTGTCCCTTCCCACATGATTTCTGGGTTCTGGGAGCTTTCCCCTTTAACCTCCAGTCACCATTGTGGATTGCACAGTCAGGAGACTCTCCCATTTTGTTATATGTATTTTGAATTTTTCAGATTTATTTATCTCAGTTTGTTTCATATTGTATTATCTCACATTCCTTTACTATTTTTAAGTAAAATAGTTTTATCTCAAACAGTGCCTACTCCTTTCTCACTCCTCTACCCAGCCTCTGTGAGGGGAGGGGTGGGGAAGGGGGCTAGGTACTGTTGCGAGGCATTTAATTAACCCATGACAGCTGGCAAGGTAAAAGGTGATACAAATTGTTATGCACAGAATAAAGGCATTTTCTTCTCATGCCCTAACTACATTTGAGTAGGTATTTATGCTTAATAGCTTAAACTCCTGAAGTGAAGTAAATGCATTTCTTACTTTTTAATGTATTTATCATGCCTTGAAAATATATGCTATGCTCTGTGCGGTTACACATAATATTGCATTACTCATTGAAATAAGCCTTGCATAAAAACAGTTAACTTCAGTAGGGTTGGAAGACCAAGGCCATGTAAATTTTGCAATCAGTAACGAGCAAACTAACAAAAGGGAAAGCTGTAATTGTCAGTGCTTTACTCTCCCCTGAGTTCTTTCCATGTTCTCAGTATAATGGATTAGTACAAAGCATTGCTTACTCAATAGGTTTTTGAAACTGTAAACTACTTCAGTGTGTAGTTCACTAGGAAAAGCAGTATTAAGCAGCAGTGTTCACTCTAATTCTTAAGTCAAACTTTGTACACAAGTATGTTCAGAAATGATGACAAATAGAGTGCTTATATAGTTCTAAGATTATTTTTACTACTGTGGTCATGCAGTTCTGAGTATTTGAAAAAACTGTGCATTTATTGGCCTGGAAACATGAAACATTTCAAAATTACAGAAAGCTTTAAATTGTGAAATCAAGAAAAATGTTGAGTTGAACTGTAACTATTAGCAGCTGTGTCTATTAGCAGCAAGCTATAGTAGCTCTATTTGGAGCTAGCCATATAGCCTTTAAATAAAACAACTTTTACCATCTCAGATAATGGAAAGTATTTAGCTTTAACTTCAGTAAGAGCTTGTTTTTCAATTTGAAGATTTTAATGTCATTTCAAGTACTTCTGTGCTCCTTCTTTTTAGGTTTTTCCACTTGATTATATTCTTATTACAACTATTGTTATGTACTTTATCTTCACTTCAATGGCAGGGATTCGAAACATGGGTATCTGGTTCTTCTGGATAAGGGTAAATATCATTTAGCATTATGAAGTAAACTCTTAATGTTTAAAAAATGTGACATCAAATATGTTGTGAACAAATAGTTATGTCCTGCTTCATAAATACTGAAATGCTGCAAATAAGTTTTGTGTTTGTACAATCAGCTGCTAACACTCATTACAAATACAGCTTTTACTATTTTTGAAAGCTGCTCTGTTTTGCCAAGTTGTCAGATCAAAACTCATGTTTTACTGTGACAATACTGACAGCTGACTCCTCTTGCATGTGAAATCAGTGCCACTGGCTTCTGACTTCTTGGTGCTATATGATTCTGATGCACTGGAAATCTTAATTTCATGGTCAAAATCAGGACTGTGGAGTCAGTAAGGCTTAGCTTGCTTTTTAGATGGCAGGCAAGTTTTTCTAGTTAGATATGCCATATCATCACTGTACTCTTAAAGTATGATGCAAGTAATATTACTGGTTTTGAGAAACAGCTTTGTCTCCAGCAGTATTCCAATCATACCTGTTAAACCAAGGGGATCACACTTCCTTGCTTCTGCTCCTGTGTTCCTTTAACTGCTGTCATCCTTTCATGTGGTGACATCCCAAAATTGAACAGTGGCAGAGTCATGGCAGAGAGTTGGTTTGCTGCTGGTTTTGGTGTTGCGTTGTTTACCAGATGCCAGGTTCTGTTCCCTGGTATGGTACTCCAGCTGAGCCTATGGGGATCAGAGAGCAGTAGAGAGCTGTCTACAGGTAGCAGCAAGGGATTATGCCATTCATGCAGAGGAAAGTGGAAGAGATGTAATTATATGGTGCACAATTTCCAGTGTCTGGGAGTGCAATCTCATGATTACCTTCTGTGGTTTAGATCTGATCAGAGAGGTAGTGATAGATGACATCACACCTTAGCCAGAGGATGCAATGTTTCTTAAGTAACCAAGGCACAGCTTGATATCTGTAATGAGCAATGCTATTAAAATCTTGCTATTAATTGTTACAAAGCTTCCTGATCTATGAGTGCTCTGGGTCATTTATGCAATTATTTTGGTTAAATTGCTGTACTTAGAACTTCAGGTGTATTTACCTGAAGTTCTGCTTTAACTCAGAAGAATTAAGGAGAATTTATAGTAGCCTTCCACTTCTGTCAGTAGAATTAAACTTGTTACTTGGGTTAAAGAGGAATTGTATTATTTTTACCTAAAAACAGCATGATCTTTACTTGTTAATTTTTTATATTTTCTGATCTTTAGCTCTATAAGATCAGACGAGGAAAAACTCGACCTCAAGCACTCCTATTTCTGTGTATGATACTTCTGTTGATAGTTCTTCATACAAGTTACATGATCTACAGTCTTGCCCCTCAATACGTAATGTATGGAAGCCAAAAGTACCTGGTACAGGTGAGATGTAAGATGTTTTTTTTTTTTTTTAAATGAAAAGTGATGCTTATGGTGACTTTTCAAACCATGCTCATTCTTTTTTTTTTTTTTTTTT
>VXAV01008246.1:17510-29951 GCA_013399715.1 Alectura lathami
TCTTTTAGAAAATAAAGTAGAAGTATGATTTTGGCTACTATGAAAATATTAATGAATTCTTATTAAATATGATGGCAATTAGATTTAAAAAAATGTTTCTAAGATAATGTATATCTGTACATACACATTTAAAGAACTTTAAACAAACAGTCTTTCTTTTTCCCGCATGGAGTAAGATCTGACCAAAACTTTGGCAAGTAGTTCCACATACACTTATTTTTAAAATGGCATGTTTCTAAAAAAACAAGACAGGGTTGTTGAGGTTTACAAGCTAATTATGTCATTTATTTTGTGTTTTGTTGAATCCAAAAAATTGGATTTTAACTTTGCTTATGGTTCACAATACATGTAGTTCACAATTCTTCAATAATGTGTAAAAATTTATAAAGGCATCTATACTTCTTTGTCTTGATCGCCTACCATCATGGAAGCTGATATTGATGAACTATTGATGTACCTTCACAATTTGGAAATTTTTGTACCACACAAAATAATATTATAAAAATTTACATTTTTATAACATGAGTATCTCTGAATAATAATTTTCATGATATTAACATTCTGATAATAATACAGAAATTTTTTTTAGAACTGTTGTTTTTAGTATCATTCATGAAAGAAAAAAAAATAAATGAAAGATTGCAAGAGCTGTTTTCAAATTAAGATATATCCTTCTTTCTTTAAAACAAAACAACACTTGAATGCATTATATCTAGTAAGAGAAGCATGAAGTGATTCTATACTGTAAAACAACAACAAAACGAAACAATAAAACAATCATTTAACCATCTCAAATTTATTTTAGATTATAAAAAGTAATAAAAATCCATTTAAATATTTTCACATAGATACAGAAGTTTTAATGGAGAATGAAGGAAAAGCTGTGCTGATTTTTCTTAATGAGATGAATATGCTAAATTATAATGTTGAAGCAAGCCAGTGTAGTCAGACAATGGTGGTGGATTAGTTCGCTTGAAATAAAAAGCGTACAAATCCTCAAGGATGGCAGAACAATTTAATGCTGTATAGGATTAGCTTTCTAAGAGCACACTGTAGAGGTCCTGAGGGTCTCACAGCTCACTTATTTCAAACTTTTAATATCCTCATTTAAATTTCCTCAGACTTAATAATAGACCCTAAAGTCAGAATTTCGTATTTAGGGAAAATATAAATACATCAATTATCAGCTCAGTGCTACCCTTGAAGACAATGATCGTGCATACAGTCATACTGCTGGGTCCACTAGGAATTATCAAGAAAACTGGAGAAGTTTTCATGCATTCTTATACTGCACTGTGGACAAATGCATTTATATATGAGGAAATTGTCCTCTTCAGGTTAGGTACTGCACCAATACATCTACTACAGACCGAATCTGACTTCTATACAGGCAGCTTTAAGCACAGTTACAGGAATATTCTAATAGAAAAACATCTAACTTAAAAGTATATAACGTGTACTCTGTGTTCAAAAATTCCTCTTGGTTAATATCAGGCTTCATATTACTTTGCCTAAAAGATATCCAAAATATTATGTATGTGTCCATTTTAAATTAATGTAAACACCTACTGAGTCTGTAAGATAAAGATTGAAACATTTCACCTGTTAGTGGTCTAGTATAACACCTCATGAAGTCAAATACTGTAAGAGAGATAAAAGTATTGAGTGATTTTGATCTGTGTCTGTATTTCAAGTGAAAAAAAATACCTTTAAAAGACACCACACTGCAAAGGTCTGCTAACAAGCATAAAAGATTTTGTTTACTGTTTTTTTTTGTTTTGTTTTTCAGATGTTGTACATAATATTGCTAGACTAGAAAGTGATAATATCACAGCATTTCTATAAAAAATGGTAAGCATTTAAAAGCTGTTAAAATAAGGAAATCCTGAAAAGTTTCACTCTGATATTTCATATATACATATATATCAAAATACTGATATTTCATACTCATTTCATACATAGTAAAGAGTTGTAAAGATTAAATACTTTCTCAATAGAAAAAAAACTAGTATCCATATCTATGAATATTTTCTATGGAATCCCTAAAGCAATGATACATCCAATATTTAAGTGACATTCATCCATACTTGCATGAGATGTGAGATGTTTATTGTGGGAAACTTGAATAATCTGGACCTAGGTAACCTCCACCTACATAACTGTGTAGTGATTCAGTGTAACCCCAGGGCCAGAAGAGTCATCCATCCACCCACTGCCTGCTGGTCAGCACAGAAGGAAAGGTCAAGTACAGGCAATGTAAAATGAGTGTTCTGTCCCAAACTGGGATATGTCACAGCTGCACTGCAGCACAGTAATGACAACATGATGTTTTTATCTTCTTGTGCAACCATGTCAGTGGCAGTAGTTGCATCTACCAGTGCATGTCTATACGAAGAATCTCTGCACTATGCCTGAATTTATCTGTTCTGAGCCAGAGGCACACATGATGATTTACTTACAGTAGTCCAAACTGACTGACTTTTATTGTTAGAAAATAATAATAATTGTGGAAATGAAACCAGCTTTTTACTCCATTGTCTAGTTCATTAGAATATTGATGCCTCACAGCACTGAGTCACCATGCAAAATATGTGGAAACTGTCTGCAGAATGAGAACTGAATGATAACAAAAATGATGTTTGCTCAGATAAGAAAATGGAAAATGACCAATATAATATTAAAAGTTACCAACAAGAAGACTACACAATGTATTTGGAAGGCTGCAACACTCAATTTTCATTGTTTTGCTGACAATCATTTCAAGGACTGAAAAATTATTTGGAGAATTAACATCTCCTGTCTCCGACCCATATCGTTTTATCAGTAATGACATATGTATCATCATAGTAGGCTTTGCTCATATGAATCTCCCAGCTGTGTTGACAATACTAATGACAGACATATCTACATATCCAGACTCCCCACCAGGCATGCTTCAGCAACGAAAAGGTATATTTCTCCATTATGACATTTTTCATCTCTGTGGATCACTACAACCACTGCCAGATGGCCTAGCAAAATACATGGTTCCCTAGTCCGCAACTCCTTCCTAAAATAGGACAAAGAGATCTGTAGGCTCATGAGCTATGCCAGACAAGATTAATTGAACCATTGTGTCATTGGTACTTGGCAGAATGCGTATATTTTTATTACCATGGCTCATAAAGTTCAAAAAGGCAACCTCATCTATCACCAGAACATCTTTAGTTACCACCTAAGGAGATGCCAGATGGCCAGGGAATAAGTTTTTCAGTGGTGTAAGGGACTTAAATCACTCTTGTGTACTTGAAGTCTGATTCTTGTTTGATATTTGTATTCACATTAAAAAAAAAAATAAAATAAAATTGGGAGATAGGGATTAGAAGTCGAAGAGAAGCCATGGCTATTAACTGTGCCAGCTAAAGCTAGTTTACTCATGTGTGGGAACCAGAAGTGTAAAATCATTAGGACAGTCTTGGTGGAATATTTAATGTAAATTTTTGGCAGCTGTTTGCCTGCATTGGGAAATTTTATACATAACATATGCAAGTCATTAAAAAATGTCCCTCTCTCTTTTTTCCCTTTCTTTCTTCCTCCTGGTAGCACTGTGCAGCCCCTGGCAGCTCCTGGCCTAAAGCTTCTGCTTCTAGATGGGAATCTATTTTCAACAGTATTTTAAATCCTAGCTCTGCCATTTTTGTCAACCAAAATCTCCATTTGGCAACTCTTGTTTAGCACACATATACATACATGATTGAGATAACAATAATGTACAATATTCTCACCACAATTTTAAAGAAACACAACACATTGTGTTAACAAGATAAAATTCAGGTAAAATGTAGTTTAAGTATGGCAAATAACAAATGCTTACCACAAACTTACTACTCGTTATACTGTCCCTGGATTCATATCCAGATATTCATGTTTCTTACAATACTTTCTGTAGTATTAACTTCTTTGGAGATAGCTTAAATCTCTATGGAGTCTGATGAAAATGGCATGAATTAGTTAATTTGAAATGCTGTTTAGAGTGGGTGAATAGATGTTCTGTATATTCAGACTAGACAAACAAAAATATCTTTAGTTACTCAGATTTTTATTTCATTTTGAATTCAGCCAGAGGGGTGTATTTTCTGAAAAAAATATGTAATTTTAAAAAGGCAAACAGATTTTCTATCTATAACAAGTAATATTCATGAAAGTAAAACAGTTGAATCACTTTCATATGCCATTAAAAAAAAAAAAAATCCACCTTTATTTACTTATTTCAGTGAGAAAGAATTAAGGGTCTTAGAGAATGTAAGGGTAAGAAATCTTCCTGTCCCAAATTATTTAATTATTTATTTGGCTATTTATTTATTTATCTGTTTGTTCATTTATTTATTCACTTTGTACATTTGTATTATATTTAAATCCAATAAATTTACAGTGTAAAAACAGTGAGCACTGACAAGAAAAAAATGAAGTTCCTTCACCATATATAGATAGGACAATTTTTAATCTACTGCTAGCATGACAACATGAAACAGAAATTTTTTTCTGAGTTTGATTTATTCATTATTGGTGACATAAAAAGCTTGAATGATCTTTTGATACTTTGGTGCAATTCATGATAATGTGAGATGACCTTGATTTATATTTCACTGGCTGCTTATATATATAAAGACTGATCAATACATACATGTTATAATTGCTTATATGAACGTAAGAAATGCATCTAAAGAAAAGATGTTGCAGCTTTTTCACTTTCAATTTAGAATGTGTCAGGCGTAATACTCTTAGACAAAATAGATTAAATTCTCTTAAATTCTAGTGTGACCGCGAATTGTGAGTCTTCCTGCTTTCATGTGATATAAATTGATTTTTTTTAATTGAATTTTCACAAGACTGTGGGGCCGAATGATCTACATCCCACAGTCCTAAAGGAATTGGTTGATGTGGTTGCCAAGCCACTCCACATCATGTTTGAAAAGTCGTGGCTGTCAGATTAAGTCCCTGGTGACTGGAAGAAGGGAAACCTCACTCCTTTTTTTAAGAAAGGGAGAAAGGAAGACCTGGGGAACTACAGGCCATTGAGCCTCATGTCTGTGCCTGGGAAGATCATGCAGCAGATCCTTCTGGAAGCTATGGTAAGGCACATGCAAGATGAGGAGATGATTGGAGACAGCCAGCATGGCTTCACCATGGGCAGATCAGGCCTGACCAATCTGGTGGCCTTCACTGATGGACTGATGGCATCAGTAGAAAAAGGAGTGGCAACTGATGTAATCTAGAAAGCCTTCTACTTCTCCTTTTAGAAAGCCTTTCATATGGTTCCACACCACATCCTTATCTCTAAACTGGAGAGATATGGATTTGGAGGGTGGACCTTTCTGTGGATGAAGAATTGGTTGTCTGGTCTCAGTGAGAGTGGTGTGGCCAACAGCTCTATTTCCAGGTGGAGGCCGGTGATGAGTGGTGTCTTCCAGGGGGTCTGTCTTGTGACCGGTGCTCTTCAGCTTCTTCATCAATGATATAGACAGTGAGATTGAGAGCACCCTCAGCAAGCCTGCTGATGACACTGAGCTGAGTGGTGCAGTTGATACAACAGAAGGAAGGGATGCCATCCAGAGGGACTCGAACAAGCATGTGGGCCCACAGGAACCGGATAAGATTCAACAAGGCCAAGTGCAAGGTGTTGCACTTGAGTTGGGCAATCCCAGATGTGTGTACAGGCTGGGAGAAGAACTCCTTGGGAGCAGCTCTGTGGACAAAGACTTGGGGGTTCTGGTGGACAAGAGGATTGACATGAGCCATTATTATGTGCTTGAGGCCTGGAAGGCCAACTGTATCCTGGGCTGCACTAAAAGAGGAGTGGCCAGCAGAGCGAGGGAGGTGATCGTCCCACTCTGCTCTGCTCTCGTGAGGCCCTGTCTGGAGTACTGCATCCACACCTGGGTCCTCCAGCACAAAAATGATGTGGAGCTGTTGGAGCGGGTCCAGAGGAGGGCGCCAAAATATCAGAGGGCTGGAGCACCTCTCCAGTGAACAAAGGCTGAGGGAGCTGGGCTTGTTCCTTCAGGAGAAGAGGAGACTCAGGGAGACCTCATTTCAGCCTTCCAGTACTGAAAAGGAGCTTTTAAAAAAGAACAAGACCAACTATTTACATAGTCTGATTGTGATAAGATAAAGATAACTCTTTTAAACTAATAGAGGTGAAGATTTAGGTTATATAATGAGACAACATTTTTTACTCAGAGTGTGGTGAGGTACTGCAACAGATTGCCCAGAGCAGTTGTGGATCCCCCTCTCTGGAATTGTTCAAGGCCAGGCAAGATGGGACTTTGAGCAACCTGGTCTAGTGCGAGGTGTCCCTTCCCATGGCAGGAGGGTTGGAACTAGATGATCTTTAAGGACCCTTTCAACCAAGACCATTCTATGATTCTATGATTCTGTGATTCTTGTACAGAATATGGATGGTAATATTAATGCCATTAAGCTTAGAGAATTCTGGAAGTTAGTTGTAATAAGATCTGATAGTAGTTTTCTAGTTAAATGGAATATTGAGACTGCCTTTATCTTGTCAGGAAACAGAGCTAGAAAATATAAAATCTGAATCATTCTCTTAAATATTTTCTAAGCCTTATGAGTTGGGAATTTATGTGGCAGAAATGTCCACCTTTTCTGTATTCATTCCCAGCTCTACCATCTCCTGGATAGCTGCAGGCAGACATTTCTCCCATATGTATTTTGTCTAGTTGAAGTAGAATCTGAAGTAGATGAATTTTCTACGTATTGTAGAAAATACTGAAAATACAGTACATAAAATAGTTATGCAAATTAGGCAGCATGATGATATGAATAAATGGACCTTAAAAGTTTGATTATTTAGACATAGAGCTACTTAAAAGAATAAGCACTATACATCATAGCCAAGGCTTAAACCATGTGGTTCTTTCATAAATGAAAAATATATTAACCACAAATTACATAATTATGAAATAAAAACTTTCAGTGAAAAGAACAGTGGCTTTAAATTTTTTTTCCATACATCATGGAAAATCTGATCTGGACAAATGAAATTGTTTATGCATGAAATGAAATGCATTTATCAATGAATTATTATGTATGATCCTTCTAATGCGCTTTCTAAGATAAGGGATTTTTAAATTTGTATTCCTTGTGAAAGAAATTGTATCACGAATATTAAAATTTAAAAAAGTTTATGGGTGATTTCTGTTCAAATCTTTGTTCTTTTTAATTTATGGATATTGTTTGTTGTTTATTTTTTCTTCTAATATATACAGAATATCTTCATGATACTCCTGGGAATAGAAATGGATAACTCATTGGTGCAAATGACAGGCATATTTAGAGTCTTTGAAGGAATAATTACATTAACAACTTATGTGAGGACTACAGGAAAAACATTAATTTGTTGTTGTTATTAAATTCCTCTGAAGGTAGTTACAGCCATCTTGCTTCTAGAAACAGAATGTTGCAAACTGTTCCCTTGATCTCCTTCTGAGAAAAGCTGGGTACTAGGACTCAGATATTTATTACCAGACATCTGCTTCATTTAGCTGCTTTTTGTTCACCAGGTTGACCTCAGAAAATGATTTCATTGACTCTGCCTTAGGGGTTCTGCGACACTGTCACTTCAATCAAATGTGTATTCCAGAGGGAACATATGTAGTGGTAAACTAAAGACAAAGTAACCCATTATATCTGAGAAAAAGCTTTCATTAAATGCCATGAAATCATTAAATGTGATTATTTTGAATATGTAAATAAATATTGGATCCATAGTGGAAGGTGTTGAATCTTAAGAGGCAATAACTCATTAGAGGTGAAGTGTTCTTAGCCTTTCCAGCCCTGGGCCCAAATATGCAATTAATATCTCTGGGGAAAAAAAAAAAATATACATATATTTCTGAAGAACCTTCAACATTTTTTACTTTATTGCAATGAAGAAATATATATATCAGCCTCTAATATGTGAATTTGGTGACAATATACATTCTGTTTATCCTGATATTTAGTTAAATGTTTATACATTGGTGGAATTTTTGTGCATACCAGTATATCAGAATTGCCCGACTATTAATATTAATGGGATAGTCATGTATCCAGAGATAAAGATAATTACAGGTCAGAAGTTATCATCTGATCCAATGGTTATCCAGCTTGACATTGTGATTAATGGGATTTACACACAGGGGTGTTTCATTGCTGCTTCATAAATCCTGTTAGGTTCACTTGTCACTAACCAAGTATTGAAATAAATGGCTAATGATTTACTATTCAGGTAGGGAATGCATGATCAAAGAAATCTAGCGGAGAAAGGAAAAGAAATCACCCTTGAGTACCAATATCCTAAACCCTGTGAGAGGAAATTTACATGGTCTGCATATAGTTTATAACTAAGTATAGCTATAATGTTGGAAATAAATGGCAAAAAAAAAAAAAAAAAAAAAAAAGATGAATTTTTGTTTTAAGTACCCTTTAGTTTTTCATGTCCTACGGTGAGGACATGGGCTATCAAACAAGGATAGAAGAATCTTCTTATTAAGGACCTTCTATGATTCCTTTCAGAGCACAATTTATTCTTCATGCTAATTTTTGTACAAGGTTAGAAAGATAAAACTTACCCTTACATCGCTATTGCTCTTTGCAGTCTAGTAATCTATAGTATATTGTTCCAATGAATGAGAGAAGTCAGATTGACTAGGATACAGAAAAAAATAACAGGAAACAAAGAGAAACAAAACCTTGCAACAATATTCAGGTTAGTTAGGAAATCTATTAATAATTAATACTATACTAATTTCCTAATATAGTTATCAAACTGGGAGTTGCTGCTTGTCTGAGTCTGCATGTAAAGGCTAGATGATGGCAGTAGTTGTTGAAATAGAGTTCACTCTTTCCTTAAATCTGTTTCTTCTCTGACTTGTAGATTACTATCATTTTCTGTACATAGTTGTGATAAGCATGGCAAATTTATGTGGAAAATATTTATTGTACTAACCAATTTATTATAATGGCCAATTTTTGTGTTCTCTGGAGAAAGTTACAAGGTTGTATGCAAGTATCCCAAAGGCTGGCTCAAGACACAGTTTATGAGAAGGACAAGTTTAGTTTAGTTTTGTTTTAATAATCTGAGCTTAATCTGACCAACATCTAAAAACATCTTTTGAAGAGAATGATCTTTATGTACATGGTTCAAAAAAAAAAGTCTGGTATGAACTCAATGAAGATAGATCGTGATAGATGGATGTTATCCATATTTGGCAAGTATAGCATGAACCATAAAAATATTTACTTGGACTTCTATAAAACATTTGCAGTATAACTATGAGGAGATAATTAGTCAGATTTAAGAAAATTATATTTCTTGCATATATTCTATTTTTGTCATGGTGAGACATTCTTACTGGAAACAACCATGGGAAGAAAGGCTTGTGCATGCTAGTCAGATACAGGTTCACATCAGTGATCCTGTGTCACATCAGTGTTAAGGAGTTGTGAAAAAGCGAACTAGATAGTACTAGGAAAATATTTCAGTAAAGATGTTGTTAATTCTAATGTCCTCCTGATTCACTTGTGTTTTCATTTCATTAATTACATATTAACACATTACACAGTAGGTGCAGCTTACTGGTGGTACAGGGCTAAATCAGTTTAGATCTAGTTTCAAAAAACTCATTTTGAATGTAAAATACTGGAATCACAAACAACAGCCACAGTACCGCTCCAAATGTTGCATGATGAGATTATTTTAATTTTTCATAGATCATAGAATCATAGAATGGCTTGGGTTGGAAGGGACGTCAAAGATCATTTAATTCCAACCCCCCTGCTGTGGACAGGGCTGCCAGCCACTAGCTCACTAGATCTAACTGCCCAGGAACCCATCCAGCCTGGCCTTGAACACAGCCAGGGATGGGGCATCCACAGCCTCTCTGGGCAGCCTGTTCCAGCGCCTCACCACTCTCTCAGGGAAGAATTTCTTCCTGATGTCCAACCTAAACCTCCCCTTTCAGTTTTAGATATAGGTCTAACACATTAATCTGAGGCATCCTTTTATCAAAGTGAAAATGCAGTGTCACAACTTACATAAAAAGGAAAATGGAAGGATGTAGGACAAAATATCTTTGAGCAGGGGACAAAAAAACACTGACAAAATCCTATGAGTCTACAATGAGGTCCACCAAAACTTACATTTGCTTTAGCAGAATGGATGTAAGTATTTGAAAATAATTAAAACGGCACTTCGTTTTCAAACAAACTTAATCCAAAGTCAGAAGTTATGCAGAACGTAAATTTTATATGTCAATATCCTAATACACTTAAGAGAGTCTCATTAAATGAAATGCATCTTAAAATATTGCCATTTTATGTTGCTTCTATTTTGGAAAAGAATAAAAAATACAAATACAGTCTGTTCATGAAAGATACTCCCTGGAAAGGTATAATAGACATATAGTAACATAACAGGAAGGTATAAAGGGAAAGGGGGAAAAAGTTCTGTGTACATTAGATCAATGGTAATTCCAGAACCTACATGTTCTTCCTGTGCATGAGGAATTCAGGCTATAAATAAAATATTTTCTATCTAAGAGTGAGGTTCTGTGACAACCTTTTACTAAGTTTCAGCAGTATATAGACTCAAGTACTCTTAAAAAACAATTTATTTCTTAAAGCGTTCACTTGCCCTGTTTATCATGAGACACCAGTTGGGTTGCCTTGTATACCTGTTCAGGAAGAGACTAACCTGACACAATTTTAGACTACATTTATATATTAAATGAAAATGTGCTTTATCTACTTTTTCAATAATTTTGTTTTTAACACAATAATATATATACTTTATTTCTTTTAAGGTAAAGAAACTCTTCTAGCAGGCTTTCATCTCAGATATATGCAGACATTACATGAATTATGTAGAAGTGAGACTTTTGTTTTCTTGTGCGTGATGGTGTTTGTTGGTGTTGTTGTTGTTTGCTTCTTTGTTTGTCTGTGATATCCTGACAAAAACTTGTTTCTTCATCTGTAATAACCTCACAGTGCTGGCAGTCAGTTTGATGAGAGGATTTTACTTCTATCAGAGGAAAGGTGAGTCGACAATCAGCACTGCAAGGGGAATATACAAGAACTATAATTCAATTTGTAACTGACCTGGCAATTAATAACACATAATGATGAGGGCCAAAGAGCAAAAAGATATGTCATAAATGATTTCAGGAAAGGAAATGTTTGAGAAAAGGGTTAACTAACAAGGATATTGTAGACCAACAGACCATTCTTTAATAGCCCTACATCTGTAAGTGAACTTTGTTGTTAAAAAAAAAAAAAAAAAGGAAGATAGTTTCCCTATAAAATCTAAGGTCATATAAAAGAAAAATAATAAATAAATAAATGTTGTTACATTATTTTTCATAACTGAAGCAAGTAAATCTGAGCAGTAAAAGCAAAGCAGCATACTCTAATGTGTTTTCATGAAGCCTAGTTTAATGATAGTTAGAAAGTAAAATATGTTATCATATAGTTTTGTAGGTAGTAAAGGAAGAAGAAAAGAAAAAAAAAATCTGTTTAAATGTAAATATAGAATATAGTGTAACAACAGACTACCTCTAACTTGAGCTTGGGAAAACAGATGTTTCTACATATCTGTGCTTTGCTGTTATCCTTAGACTGTTTTTCCCTTGTTTTTAAGCTGAATTTTAATTTGTAATCATAAGATATAAGGCTAGCTCAATACTAGGCTCAGTCTGCCACTCAGTCAGATAAAGTGTTAGCTGAAAATCGATGATGATACAGATGGAAAATGAGTGGAAATGCAACCTCATGAATGCCTTTAAAATCCTAAAGTACATTTCAAGTAACTACATTTGTGTATGCACATCCATAATTCTACATGTAAAGGACAAGGATTTGGTTAAAACTTTTTAAAAATTTGTACGCTTCTTTCTTTTTATTGTTGAAAAATGTCTTTGAGTATCAGAGCATGGTCAAGATTCTAATGCACAAGAATACAGAAAAAGTAAATGTGTTTTAAAAAGCCATGTCCACAGATGTCTACATGCATTTGTTCATTTTTATTACTATCATATGAAGAGTTAGAAGATCAGGACAAAAGCATACTAAAGATATTTTATTGACTATGTTAACGTTTTTTGTTGTTTTTTTTTCAAAACATGATTAGACTTTTAAAAGAACGGTAATGATAGACTATGCAGGCAATTGGAAAAGAGACATGCAAATCTGTCATATAGAGGGAAATATAAATAGATAAATATTTATTTTTACTATGTTAATAATATTTTATTTACAAATAAGAATATGTAATAAAGTATAAAATAAACCTCAGCTTTACTATGTCAAAAGTAAACATTTTGACCTTAACAAACAAAAGTAATTATTTTCATAATGCTGATCTAAAGCAAACAAACATTTCTGAAATTTAGTTTTTACTCAGGG